>JAWDGP010003779.1:265000-267500 GCA_033675545.1 Elysia crispata
TGTTTCTCAGAAAGAAGATCAAATTATTGACTATGGAGAGAGAGAGAGAGAGAGAGAGAGAGAGAGAGAGAGAGAGAGAGAGAGAGAGAGAGAGAGAGAGAGAGAGAGAGAGAGAGAGAGAGAGAGAGAGAGAGAGAAACAGAGGAAAAATTTCAGACAAAAACAAGACAACTGAGATGCATGATAATAAAAAAAAATAAAATAAATGAAGATATAAGAAGAAAAACGCAAATAAATAAAAATATTAAAAAGTTCGATAACTGAATTAAATATGCAGGAAAAGATAATGAAAGATGAGAAATTGAAAGGAAAAAAAAGATACAGAGCTTATAAAGAGAGTCCGAGAGAGAGAGAGAGAGAAAGAGAGAGAGAGAGAAAGAGAGAGAGAGAGAGAGAGAGAGAGAGAGAGAGAGAGAGAGCAAAAGAAGAAGAAGAAGAAGAAGAGGGAGAGAGAGATAGTATATATGTGTGTAGGGTTGAGCAAAAGAAAGGAGAAGCTTAATAGACAGATAGATAGATAAAGACGAATGAAAAAAGAATGCACAGGTAAATAGAGAAAGAGATGCATTCGCCCTTCTATCATCTTCATTATCAATATCAATAGAAATAAAATTAAACAAAAAAATATACTTCCAGATCAAGTTATAAAGAAAAGTACGAAAACCCATTACCGGTAGCTTTAACAATGGCACGGAGACGATACCGGCACTAAAACCCTCAGTTGATAATAGAGAATAAAATATTTATAAACATCAAACTTTGTCTGAGACTGAACAAGACGATGGGGGAGAAACATGGCCTAGATCTAGGGACTTTCTGGTTTACTTCTGATGATGAAGGCGCAGGAAATAGTGGTGACAAAATGCTATGATTGGCGTCGCCGCCGCCGCATGCTGCTGTTACTGTGCGTAACAGAAATATTGATACCCGGTACTGTTTGTCATGATGAGGTCCATGGTTGATGATGAAATAAAATGTTGATGTTGATGATGAAAAGGATGCTTATGATGGTGTTAGAATGATGATGATGAGAATCATCGTTAAAATGACTGTTATGATATTAAAGATCATAATGTTGATGGTGGTGATGACTATGATAATGATAATGACGTTTATGGTGATGATGATGAAGATAAGTGTTAGATTATAATGGTGATTATGAGGATATAGATGAAAGTAACGATGTAGAATGCGATGATGATGATGATGATGATGATGATGATGATGATGATGAGGAGGAGGAGGAGGAGGAGGAGGAGGAGGAGGAGGAGGAGGAGGAGAAGGGCTAGGAAGAGAAGGTAGATAATGACATTTAGGATGATGATGATGATGATGATGATGATGATGATGATGATGATGATAATCACTACCGGTACAATATGAAATCACGAACTTTTTAAAAATAATGTGGCTATTTCACAGAGTAAACACAAATTATAAAAAAAAAAAAAAAAAAAAAAGCGCAAAGAAATAAAACAAAACAATGGATATCCTTAACAGACCGGGGGCAGAAGCCAAGCACATGTTGGAGCTCAGATGTATGGTCTGGCACAGTTTCTCACGCCTTGTGCTGTGACCCCTCTCGAGGCACGGCGTCCCCTCCGCCAATCGTCTGCCCCACCACAGACTGAGCAGACTTCGTGTCGACTGCGGAGCATGCGTGGACTCGGACCGGATTCGGTGTCGAGTTGCGCGTCATTCATAACTTCTGCTGCAGCTGCTGCTAATGGCCTGAGAGCCGTCTGCCTCTTTGCGGTGCTTCCGTAACATTCATGGATCTCTATTGTTTCTCGAAGGTCATCTGATTGGTTAGCACATCTGTTTGAGCATGCGCAGCAACGGTCAAACTGTTCTAGCCAAGCCTAGCGATGAATGAGGAATTTTGAAGCGGCATTGCTTTAGACAACAATCTCCACTTCATGTCTTGTTCAAAATGTCGATGCTCTTTCATTATTCCCCAAGGGTTGAGTGAATTAACTTCATTATATATTTCTGTCCCATTCTCATCACACCTGCTGGTAACTAGACGCTTCGCCATGATGACAGTAAAGAGTCGTCTACGTAGTCCTAAAAGTAAGATCTAGACGTAGATTCTGGATCTTGTCACAAAAACGATTCTGTTGAACGCTCATAGCAAGTAAGGGATGGACAAAATGCTTAGCTAAGAATTCCCGCAAATCAGCGTACCTGTAGGCATTTTTTATTCTTGCCTACATCTATACGACGTTTAAAACAATCCTGAAAAACAATGGGAACATAAAGAATTTGAAAACAAAAATAATTAAAAAAAAAACCCAATACCTTGAGTATTTGGTTTGCGTTTGTGTGAGCATT
This sequence comes from Elysia crispata, assembly GCA_033675545.1. Classification (NCBI taxonomy): domain Eukaryota; kingdom Metazoa; phylum Mollusca; class Gastropoda; family Plakobranchidae; genus Elysia; species Elysia crispata. Next base: position 267,335 of record JAWDGP010003779.1, read on the forward strand.
ATGAATATATGTGAGCGTGATGGTGTGAGAGAAAGGGATGTCAAGTTAAAAACCATACCGGTATAATGGTAACGACCTGATGGTTGACATCACGTGACAAGCCGATATAAGACAGTAGGTGTGAAGATGGTTCCTTTGTGATTTTTTTTTTCAATCGATGAAACTA
>JAWDGP010003779.1:272500-280000 GCA_033675545.1 Elysia crispata
CATTATATTTATGTAGTCCGAATTCTAAAGGATATAATTTTCCAATTGAGTTAAATTTTTCTCACCGAATTTACTTGCTGCATCTTCTAAAATGACCTACATCTAAATATTTAGAATCCATGTTTGAATCTAAGTCGAAACTTTCTAGGTCGGAGTGTATCCGACAAGAAGACGACATGTATTTCACGTCAAACTTGGAACGAATGTAAGTTGTATGTACGGTTATGCCAAGGTGCAGGACTGTTTAATATCTCTTGATGAGTTTGCTTTATATCAGTGATAGTTCAAGGAAATACTGGCACCGTTCTATTCACGCTCCGACCTTGCGTTCTTCGGCTGGGTTTTGTTAGCTAAAATAACTAAGATCTCGGGTGGTGATTTTTAAGCAGCTTTTAAAAAATGGAAAGAAATTCTCGACTACAATTCTATTTCTGCTAAAACCAATAGGTGCTTGCAGTTCATCTTTGATAATTGAAATCTCGTCAACCTAACAGTCACGAAGAATGTCATGCGAGCTGTGCTTTGAAATGCGAGATTCCCAAAAGTCCCTTTGAAACCTTCTTGATTAATGCAGAAAGATCCATCCAGTTATGTCGACCCTTAGGTTAGTGACTTGATTCGCTCAGTCGCCCATTGCTCTTTGGGATATTTTTACAATCAAAGCCAGAGAACAAACGCGTAGTTTGGAGGGACCTCAAAATACTCCAGGCGTCCACTGGACTAATGGTTTGGATTCTAGATAAACAAAAAAGGTGAGCCTAGTGCTTAGTAGGGTCGTGGTCAAGGGGATTTTGCCTTTGTGATTAGATCTAGACTTTAAATCAGAAGCTAATCAAGTAGAAAGGCACCTCTCATAGATAGATCTAGTTATTCTCCGAGACACATAAAGTGAATGCGGAAGAAACAAGTTACTTCTGGATCTCTAAAGGCTCTATGTAAGGTTAAGTAGGTACTAACAAAAAGTACCTGGGCCCGTTAATGGCTGTTTATAAATTATGCGCACATGTACGGTAATGAGCGTTTATGTTGATCTAAAAATAGATTGGGGAAAATATAGAACTAGCTATTCCTATCAATTTCACAAAGATTGAGGCCACTTAGTTTGGAGTCATAAGGTCCGGCCAACAACCACAAGTATTTCGAAAATCTTGACGAAATATTTTCTTGCAAATTTTCCGATTGTTCGTTTTGTCTCACGTTTTTAGACTTAAGTGTTCGCACCCTTGTACATTATTCTATGTAGAAAGTATTGACTGGTGTGCTTTAAACTATTCTAAAACTAGTCATGACCCGTCACTAGCTAGCTTCACAGATTAATTATAATCATTATTCTGGGGCTAGCATAACTCTATTTGGAAACACTGTATTTTTGTCACGGTATCAATAGTAAAGAAAATATATCGAAACAACCTTTGATTTTTCACAGTATACAAAGTCAACAAAACTACTGTGCGGTCTAAACTCTACACGTTAAAAAAAGAACTGTTGTCAAGCAAAACTAGTGTAATGAAACCGAGATGAAAATTTGTTAGTTTCTAACAACATTATCAGTTATTATCTATGAAAAGGTAACAGTTTATGGCTCTGGAAGTTTAGAGTGAGCAGATGTTAAAAAAAGGATAATACTTCTCTCTCTCTCTCTCTCTCTCTCTCTCTCTCTCTCTCTCTCTTTCTCTCTGACTTCTCATGTCTCTCAGTCTTTTTCAGCTTATTTGTCTTACTCTCTCTTCCTCTCTTTCTGTTTTTTTTAAATTTAAAGTCACCTTAACTTTAAAAAATCAAAAACCTTTGACCAAACATGAGAAAGAAACGGAAGTCAACCAAAGAGCTTATGACATGAAGCCATCATCGTTTGACTGAAGGTCAAGGGTTAATATTATTCTTACTGCTGTGTCCTTTCTTTCTGGGAGAGTGAGATTATCTCCCTTTTTTTCTTCTCTTTTATTCATTCATATCTATATTATTACCATTGTGACGCACAATCCTCTCTACTTGTGATTTTTCTCCCAGCTCCAGCCCGGGGTCAAGAAGTTCCCGTGGAAGTGTTGCTGGTAAGAGCGGCCAGATGTACAGAGCTGTGTGCTGAGATACCTTGCCGCTAATTAGTGGGAGATGAGGACAACAAAACACAACAAACACAAGGCACTGGAGAAATACTGTAATTGGAGAACTGATTGTCGCCCTTTCTCTCTCTCTCTCTCTCTCTCTCTCTCTCTCTCTCTCTCTCTCTCTCTCTCTCTCTCTGAATATAGAAATAAAGAAAGCAGTCAAACTACTTATCTCTCTCTCTCTCTCTCTCTCTCTCTCTCTCTCTCTCTTTTTATAAGACACCAATAGAACCACACAGCGCCATGTTCGCTGTTGTTCTTTTATCTGTACTGTAATTGTGTAACACCGCCAGAAATCTAGAGGTTGACCTGCTCTCGTTGAAATATTTCACTCCGGAAGGAAGGAAATCCGAGCCGAGTGTAAGAGGTGAACTCGCTCTAGTTGTGCTGTAAGTCGTGATGAAACACTTGGTTCAGTGATGTTAGGACATGGTCAGACATGCTCAGAGACGCTCATTCATGCTCAGAGACGCTCAGCTATGCTCAGATAGATATACTGCGTGGGACAATATCTAACCGTTTTATTTTTCAATTCATCTTGATCAAAGCTACAAAACTCTCGAGAATCACGATCTTTGGCTGCCAGTCTTTAACAAACCGGTGCCTCCTCGGTTTTTAACGACCTCAAAATATGGCAAATCTTTCATTGCAGCCCAACGCACAGTCTGGTGACTATCGACTTGTATCACTGATGCAGCAGAAACCGTGTTAACTGAAGATACACGGATGGCCTAAGATACAGCTTGTCTTGAAGATATCTTTGTGAATAATTCTATTCTCTGAGACTTAACCACAAAAATACATTCTCTCCTCTAACTTGGCGTTGGGTGTTTTGATATCTCAACATGGATGGCAAGCTCGAGTAAGTTATATCCACTTCACTGACTCTAATTTTTAAAATTTTGTTACAAACATTTTCCTAAATAGAGAGTAATGTATTAAAGCAACAATAGAAAAATACATGTAACTAATATTTTTTTTTACCATTTCTATTGCAAACATTTTTCTACTTAGTATCTAAGAAGTTATATGATAAATTAGCTATAGAATAATTCATGCAACCAATACTTTTGTGAAACAGTAAAGGGCAGTGATATCAGACAACAGGCCTTAAAATATAGAAAGACACAGAGCTGTGTAAAACTTTGCTTCCCAGATGCTGTAATGAGAGTAAATCATACTTTGATAAATATTTTTTTAATTATTGCGTTGGTAAACCTTTTTATTTTTCCATAGGTCTGGACATATTATACTTTAAGTCTAAATTTGGCATAATTATATTTCTGTGTCATTTTTCTCTTAAAACATTCCATCAAATCATTCCCGTTCATGAGTCTTGGCAGAAAATTATGGAATATTTAATAACTGAGAATTGCCTAGCATCATCATGTGGGCAAAGGAAAAAGAAAAGAGGGAAAAAAAAAGAAGATACAAGCGAAAAAGTACTTGCTGACACAATCTTGGAAAAAGACTTTTCTACATCACACATTCGTTTTATCACGGCAATTAATATTCTGGTCAAGATATTGAGATCTCTGCAATAACCGTTGGCTCTCGTCTTCTCTCCCCAGGCCAGAGAAACCAGGACTGACCCCGCTTGTCCAGGTGGTGCTACCTGTGGTGTGTGCTGGGTTTGTTGCTCTGGTGGTCAGTCTGCTCGCCTGCTGTCTCACACGCAGACCGTCTGGGTAGGGAGCGAATAGGAGAGCTTAATATACAGATAGATAGAGAGAGATAGACAGATAGATAGAGATAGATAGATAGATAGATAGACAGATAGATAGATAGATAGATAGATAGATAGATAGACAGATAGATAGATAGATAGATAGATAGATAGATAGAGATAGATAGATAGATAGATAGAGATAGAGATAGATAGATAGAGAGATAGAGAGATAGATAAAGAGAGATAGATAGATAGATAGAGATTGATAGATAGATAAAGAGATAGATAGATAGATAGAGAGATAGATAGAGAGATAGATAGATAGATAGATAGATAGATAGATAGAGAGGCAGATAGATAGATAGATAGAGAGATATAGATAGATAGATAGGTAGATAGAGAGATAGATAGATAGATAGATAGATAGATAGATAGAAAGATAGATAGATAGATAGAGAGAGAGATAGATAGATAGATAGATAGATAGATAGATAGAGATAGATAGATAGATAGATAGATAGAAAGATAGATAGATAGATAGATAGGTAGGTAGGTAAGTAGGTAGATAGATAGAGAGAGAGAGAGATAGGTAGATAGGTAGGTAGGTAGGTAGATAGATAGATAGATAGATAAATAGAGAGATAGATAGATAGATAGATAGATAGATAGTAAGATATATAGATAGATAGATAGGTAGATAGAGAGAGATGGATAGATAGATAGAGAATGAAAAAAAAAGGGATAGAGATGGAGAGAGAGAGAGAGAGAGAGAGAGAGAGAGAGAGAGAGAGAGAGAGACAGAGAGACAGAGAGACAAAGAGACAAAGAGAAACTTCTGGGTGATCATGCAGGTCAAAGTCATGAAAATTAAGCAAAAGTTAAATTTTTTATCTCCCTTTCTAGAAACAGACACATTTCTAATTATAAATCAAATAAAGATGATAATTCGTAATCTGGGAAGTACATGGATCGTTCCGGAAAGTTAATTTCCCAAGTTTCTCTCTTTAAATTCGAAGCGATGTTTTGTGACCTTGACCTCCATGCCTGCTTGTCGGAAATTGTTTCTGAAACAATCCGGCCTCTCTGGCATTGAGTTGGTTAGCGATATCTTGAGACATTCTCCTTCCTAGCCTCCTAGATCTTCTATACTCTTCTCTCCTCCTCCTCCTCATTTTTTTTTTAATCTCCTCCTTCTTTTTATGAAGACACCCATCATACTAGGGTAATAAAAATCTGCTTATAATACCATTACACTATTGTTACCTCGTTATTGTATTCCAGGGCCCGGGGAAAACCGTTGCCTACCAGCATTTACTCCATGGAAACATCCAATGACACATCTGAATGCGGCATCTATGATGTCATTGATGAGGTTAGTACATTTTTCATACTCTCACAGCAAAAATTATCTTTAGTGAGTCTTCTGTTTCAAACTTGAAAGCTTTCACTCTACCATATAAAAGAATTCCCCAAGTCCAATAAAAAATTCGATACTGCAAGATAAAAAAAACGAGAATTGCAAGATTTAATAGCATGTGCTGAGGGTCCACTTTTATTGCCTCTCTTCAGGTTCTTGCTAAACCTCATCAGAAAGCACCCGCCAGCCTCGTCAACTCTAAACTGGACTGCTCTCTCGTGCCACCGGCCGCCACCAAATTCCAACCAAGAACGCGAATTGAAACTGGTGTCGAACCTGCCCCAGTGGGACCAGCAGTGTGGTGTGTACCATCAGGCTCTTTGGCGACGCCTGCAATTTCTGGACAACCGCTTGACCTGTCCAGCCACTGCCACGAAGACCAAAGTTCTGAGGAAATGGACTGGACAGAGGAGAGGTTGCTGGGAGATTGTCACTATGGAGACAGAGTAAACACGCCAGCCTGCCAAGATGACGGAGATTATGAAACTCTCGACAGGTATTGGAAGATCAAGTCCTGCAAACATACTGTCAGGCCATCTGTAGAGTATGGGGCAGAGGGCAGCTCTGGTGCCCAAGAGGTGACACACGCAAACACTTCAGCCTCTTCTGATGTCTGTGTGGAGAAGTGGAATAACAAAGACAATTTGATGTGTCAGCTGACAGTGTTTAGTCCACCAAGCGCCGGATCTTACACAGACGCTAGATCTACACACCGCACAGTTTGTCTTTACTCTATCGAGGGAATTTCTCGGAACCAAGAGGAACTCTTGAGCACGCTCCAAAAGTCGAGGCTACTTGTTCTACCAGCGTCACCGTGTAACTCGGAGCCCTTACCTCCTACGTCAGGCGATATCCTCCTATCTCCAGTGACTGAAGGCACACAGCAGGCAGATAGCGCTCATTACTGCGAGCAAACTCTGAACCCGAGCCGTGTCAACACATACGCGAGAATCAAAGAACGGCAACTGCCGGCCATTCCCTCAGACAATAAACCCAAAGTGTTGAGAAGATCTACCAGCTTCCAGGTGTCGAAACCAGACGAGTCTACAATCACAAGGGAAATAATCCACAGACGAAGATGCAGCGATTTCATAAACTCTGGCCAGGGCTCGACCAATACCATGGCCGAGCAGCGCGTTTCTCTAACGGCTGAGGAGATGAAAGAGATCTTCGCTAAGTTAGGTCCCCTTCCCCCTCTCCCTACCACAAACTGGCTCACAGTGAACAAACCAAAACATGTCAGGGCAAGATCATGTGATCAACGCCTGACTCCTTCCCTCTACAGGCACCAGGATATAAGTCATTCGGCACCTTGGCGCGAGAGACAAGAAACTCTGATTTCTGAACACAATGAACAAAATATTCCTGACCACTGTAACCTGTCTCTACAGGGTCACACTGATGCGACGAAGCAGAATGTTTCTTCTCCAACTGTCTCCAAGCCATTAAATCGCGGACTATTTCATAACTCTAATATTCCATACCCCAATACTCATCACTCCCAACTTGAAGTCACACACACAGCTCCGAACGCTACTGACATTTGCGAAACATTTTCCGGTGTTCAAAACATCTCTTTAGACCAGGGAGACGAGCAGCGGTCAAGCATCTCGGACAGTAACACAGAGGATCACAGTGACAGGGACAGTGAGACCGAGGAAAACTTTTACTTCGAGCTCGAGGTCAATGCTGCCTTCTTAGAAGACAGTGACGAAGAAGATTTCTCTGGTATCCCAGAGCTGTTCAGCTGTGACATCTAGACCTGTGGCTGGGCTACCAGCTACAGCAGTGACATCTAGAAGGTTATCAGCTACAGAAGTGACATCTAGACTTGAAGCTGGGCTACAGGTACAGTAGTGACATCTAGACTTGAAGCTAGGTTACCAGCTACAGCTGTGACATTTAGACTTGAAGTTGGGTTACCAGCTACAGCAGTGACATCTAGTCTTGAAGCTGGGCTACAGGTACAGCAGTGACATCTAGACTTGAAGCTGGGTTACCAGCTACAGAAGTGACATCTAGACTTGAAGCTGTGTTATCAGCTACAGCAATGATATCTACACTCGAAGCTGGGTTACCAGCTATAGCAGCGACATCTAGAATTGAAGCTGGGTTACCAGTAATTAACGTGTGTCTACCTGACGTAGTTGATGAGCAAGATTTACTTAAACGAATAGTTTTGAATTGAAGCATCATTATCCATCACCATTGACATTCATATATCAACAATCTTTTAAGTTGTATAAACTTCCTCACAACCAACATTGATCTTTAAGAGCTATCCACCTGTAGTGGACGGGCTATAG
>JAWDGP010003779.1:285000-315000 GCA_033675545.1 Elysia crispata
ATAAATCTATCTATCTATCTACCTATCTAGCTATCTGTCTATCTATCCATCTATCATTCTATCTATAGAATTAACTATACATCTATCTATCTATCTACCTATCTAGCTATCTGTCTATCTATCCATCTATCATTCTATCTATAGAATTAGCTATAAATCTATCTATCTATCTACCTATCTAGCTATCTGTCTATCTATCCATCTATCATTCTATCTATAGAATTAACTATAAATCTATCTATCTATCTACTTATCTGTCTATCTATCTATCTATCCATCTATCATTCTATCTATAGAATTAACTATAAATCTATCTATCTATCATTTTATCTATAGAATTAACTATAAATCTATCTATCTATCTACCTATCTACCTATCTGTCTATCTATCCATCTATCATTCTATCTATATAATTAACTATAAATCTATCTATCTATCTACCTATCTACCTATCTGTCTATCTGTTCATCTATCTATCTACCTACCTATCTGTCTCTCTCTCTATCTCTCTATATATACCTTTCTATCTATCTATCCATCTATCTATCTATCATACTTCCTACCTATCTGTCTCTCTCTCTATCTATCTATCTATCTACATACCTATCTCTATCTCTCTCGATCTATCTATCTATCCATCTATCTATCTTTCTATCTATCTATCTATTTATCTCTATCTCTCTCGATCTATTTATCTACCTACCTATCTATCTATCTATCTAACTACGTATCTATCCATCTTTCTATTTATCTACCTATCTGTCTATCTATCTATCTATCTATCTATCTATCTACCTATCTATCTATCTATCTATCTATCTATCCATCTATCTATCCATCTATGTAACTATGTATCTATGTATCTATCTATCTATCTATCTATCCATCTATCTATCTATCTATCTATCTATCTATCTATCTATCCATCTATCTATCCATCTATGTATCTATGTATCTATGTATCTATCTATCTATCTATCTATCTATCTATCCATCTATCTATCTGTCTATCTATCTGTCTATCTATCTATGTAACTATTTCTCCTCCGCCCATTCTCTTCACACATATACAATCTGCTCAGCGAGAAAGACTGGTGACTAAAATCGACAGCTCATCAAAAGTTACTTTTTCTCCTCATTCTTTTCAACTTTCTTGTTTGTTTCTTGTCCATTCCTTTTTCAAGATACTTTTATTTTTCTTTTATTTCTGTTACAATGAAATGAACAGAATAAAGATGGAGTCTTAACGCCTCCTCTTTCTCCACCTCTTTCTCCTTTCCTCTTCCACCATTACTCTCTCTCTCTCCCTCTCTCTCTCTCTCTCTCTCTCTCTCTCTCTCTCTCTCTCTCTCTGGCTCGGTAGCTCTTTAGAACGGGCATTTGTATTGTCAACAAACTGTTTATTTGTGTGTTTGACAGTCTGAATGCCTCAAACTAATGTTTTTTGCAATGTTGATTATTTAATTTGTTTTGTCCTGAGTAAAACATGGCCCATCGCCTAGTGCGCTCACTATTCCGTCTGTCTTCAGAGTCTAACTAGAGATGTACTGATTTCTTTCTTGATTCTCCTCTTTATCTTCCCATCTCTCTTTCTCTGTCGCTCCCCTATAGCCCTTTTCGCTATTCCTTTCAACTCTCCATCCCATTTTCTATAACTTTCTCCTACTTCTCCCTCCTTCCCCCTTCTCTCTCTCTCTCTCTATCTCTATCTCTTTATCTCTATCTCTTTGTTCTTGTCTCTTTATCTGTGTAACGTTTGTCTGACTGTTTATCTCTCTGTGTTCATATGTCTGTCTGTCTGTCTCTGTCTCTGTCTGTCTGACTCTCTCTCTCTCTCTCTCTCTCTCTCTCTCTCTCTCTCTCTCTCTCTCTCTCTCTCTCTCTCTCTGCCTGTTCTTGTATCTCTTTTCTTCCCAATTTTTAGTTTTCAAACCTTCCTCTTGATACCTTAGCATCGGTCTGTCTCATCTCTGCCTGTTAGTTCTGCGCCATATTTGCTCTTTATTTTAAAACTCTCCCTAACAATTTCACGGATTCTCTTTCCTCCCTTTTTAAAGTGGATGTTTGTCTTTGGTATTGATTCGTTCTCTCCTCCTTCCCTCCCAGCCAGGCGGACGTTCTGTCCCTCTCTGTGTGCTCAGCTAGTCCAGTCTCTAGAGCCGACTGCTCAGTTCCAGAGACGCTCTAGCGAGACCTTTTTGTGTATTTTCAAGCAACTGTCTAGTTTTTCTTAAAAGTTACGAAATCCCTTTGTTATGGTTGCTGGAAAACTCTGCGTTTTGTCGATAATAATGGCGGAATTAGGGCTATTAGCAAACCGGGAAAACGAAGCAATAAAAATAAAGGCTGGAAACATCAATACTATTGCAGATTTCAAAGGCAGCGAAGAAAAGATAGAGTTTCATTGCGGCGTGTTTAGCGGAGGAAGGGACAATACTCCACTCCATGCTTGTTTCCCTTTGTTGCCAAGGGAGATCATTCAGGCTCTTGGAATCTCTATAATAAACTTGCACTTTATTCTTTTGGTTCATTTATCTTAAATCTATGTGACCCTTATCTTTAAATATATCATTTTGTCTATTTTTTTCCTTTGATCGTGAGAGGTCTGACCAATATGCCTACCGCCTCCTCAGAAAAGGACATAAAAGAATGTAAAAAAATTTTAGGGGTTTATATGGTATTTTCTTGTCCCTCATTTACAATTTTTTATTCGATGATTTTGTAAGAAATTTGAAGTGGATAAAGAATACAAATTAGATCTGCTATTTCACGTAACAGTCTACAACGGCTTTAATAAAATACAGCATTGCCACGATGCTGAACAAACAGCCTAGCTAATTGGTTCTCTTTTATTTTTACAAAACATTAAAAAAAATTTTGTTGCTTCGAAAATCGTAAAATTTCATAAAAAAAATTATTAGAATTTGATATTTTGGAACTGAAAAACCCTCCAATTGCAAAAGTTATATATGACTGAGATCAATTATTGCTATCTGGGACATATCATATAAACCATTTTTCTGATCAATTATGCGATTTGTATCCAGTTCAGATTGAGTTGTGTGTCATTTTTGCTCTGGGTTGACAAGAATTTAAGCTTGCAGCCCCATCATGCTGAAACTCTGACATTGTTAAACTAGAAAAGCAAAAACCTTATAAGTCAATTGAAACCTTTTGAAACAGTTAAGTTTCCAGGCACAACACAAACAAATCTTGCCACCTACACGCTCGAGCAAATCTGAGAAAAATTACTAGTCTTTAGATCCAAGAATATCGTCTGACAAAACTCGCCACCATCCTTTCAACCACGGAAGGTCACAAATTTGTAACTTCTTTCTACAAGAGTCACACATTTCGCAAGATAACTGTCTAAACGTGCCTGTCTTGTTTAGCAGAAGAACCGGCAGGGACCTGTTGTGTCCCATGTCGTTACCACAGTTCATCTCTCAGCTTCTCCAATCTTAGTTTTGGATAAGTTTAACATCCCGTAACATTCCGGCGACATTCCGTCACGCAAAGACTCGAGCCCAGGGTAGAATCGAACCCGAACCCTTGTTCTTGCCGGCGCCATGCTCTACCGTCGGAGCTGACTAGCGCTGTGTCTTCCTACTCCAGCCAGTCTGTCAATTATTTCTCTTGCTATGGCCGGCCGGTCGCCCTTGTTCACGAAACTTTGTCCAGAATCGTCAGATTTGTTCATACTCTTGAGTCTGGATGTTTAATTCTTGAGCATCTGGAGACAGTATGGGGCAGAGCAGTGACTACTCCCGACTCTGAAGCGAATTTGAATATTGTTAAGGAGAGAAGGTAAGGAATAACCTTGAGAGAACTGCTATGGTGTAACGCTCTGCACGACCTACAAACTAACAAGTGGACAAACATACGGCAGGGAACTCACTAACATACTGGCTTACAAGTAAACTAGGAAGGGCTGGTGGAAAAAAAAATATTTCCTACATGTGCATAACTTCAGAACGTTACAAAAACAAAAAAAAAAAACAAAAACAAAAACAAAAAAAAAAAATGGCAAAAAACTTGTTTCCCTTATTCACATGACATTATAAGACCTAACACAGACGACCAACCAACTCTTCTTTTCTTCTTATTTACTCGTTATTTCAGGTACAGCCAAGTTTTCTATCTGCAATACAGTTCCGTATGGTCTCAACACTCAATTCTTTGAGTCCAGTGATACTACATCTAGCTGTAGAGCGACCATAATGCTGTAGTAGTTTTTTTAGCTTAAGATCCCTCTAGATCTGCCCGCATCGTATGACTGAGATAGATACCTACAAGTGTATAATGTGTCCCTCTCACATGGAGCGCCCGTCTCTGTGAGTGGCCGCCGGGTAATCCAATGAGAGGGCTGTGATTGGCGGGCCGACTCACTAACTCCATCTTGTCACGGAGCGACAAACGCCGATGATTGATCCCCTCAAGCGTACCTTCATCCAGAGTTCTTTCCCCTTGCTTGTCTCCTCTAAAGTCTTCCGGTCATATACGAGAAAGATTGATAATAAAATGTTCTTGTCAAAAATGTTAAGGAAAAAAAGAAAAGAAATCAAAGCAAAAAAAAAAAACAACAACAAAACAGCACGGCTGTATTAAAAAGTTTAACGCCGAGAAACTTGTATAAGACGTTAACGAGGGACAAGAGGTAATCAGTGATGAGTTATTGACTCAGAATTCTGTCATGGGCAAAAAACAAAATACAACCGACAAGATAGAGAACTTGCTCCAATGGGCGTCCGGTCTATAGAGCGCAAACTCTGTATTAAAAAAGCATCAAACTTTCATCCTGTCCGCTACATATTTCCATAAAATCCAGAACTTTCTTGACTGCTTCCAAAGAATCTTTATCTGTAGAAGCCCGTCTGCCTGTTTGTCCGGCTATCTGCCTTTTTGTCTGCCTGCTGCCCGTCTCTCTTTCTCTCTCTGCCTCGGTCTCTGTCTGTTGTCTGTCTGTCTGTCTCTCTCTGTCTGTCTCCGTCTGTATCTCTCTATCTGTTCCTCTCTCGTTTATATTGATAAGAGCTGCAATCACTTAGTAAGATGGACAGCATTTTTCCATATTCTGTCTTAATTGGTCCAAAGCAGATATGAAGGCAAAGCGTTAGAAAACAAGAATTCAACTATTCCTAAGAAGAACCAACGCGACAAGCAAAAAAAAAAATAAATACATAACAAGCACGAAACAAACAAAACAATCAAGGAAAACCGAGCAAAGAAAGCAACAGAAAAGCTCTCGACTAAAGCGAGAGAAAAAGCTTGTTTTCAAGAGGCAAGTCTGAGCTCAACAGTGATGTCAATAACGCACCACAGTAATTCCCGACCTGTCTGCCTGACTCTGTGGAAGCGCGGTCGTACCACAGACTGACTGTACTTTGTTTACTCCGTGGGTCGTTCACAACATCTTGTAATGTTGAACAGAGCAGTAGCTGCTGTCTGTGGATACCTCGTTGTTTTGCTGAGTGTCGTCTGAGCTAATTCTTGAATTGTCCACCATCCACCGGTTTCTGTATGAACTCTGTGCCGTAAGCTTTTCTCGCAAACCAGACTTGTTTTTCTGTTCCATGTTTATTCCATCATTGCTGCGATCCGTAACTCGTCCATCGGAAACAGAAAGGCAGACACTTAACTTTTACTCCTCCACAACCCAGAACTTTACCTCGCCCGTGAGGGTTGTTAGTAGCAAACAAGCGCAGCCAACAGTGATGTCAACTTGTTTGGATCTTTTCTATTTTCTTTAACAACGCACGTTCTTATGAGGACCGGAAGAATATTGTGGGTGGGCTACATCAAATTGCTGATGCGATGCTAAGTCTGTAACAGTTTTTCATTGAAGTTGACAAAACTTACAAGAGAACAAGGAGAGAAAGATTCCCAGATTCTGTCTCGACGACTTATGCCTCCTGGTTTTGAACAATGAGAAAATGACTTGAGGTTTCGTTTTGGTACCTGACCTTCCGATCAAGCTGAGACATGTAAAATGGACGGTGGCCACTCGATAGAAGGATCACCACTGAATAGAGCAAAATATCTTGACGAGGGTTTGAAACCTACAAGTGTCAATACTGTGAGTTTAGCCTCGCAGAATTCATGTTCAAGAGCTACACGAAGAAGAATTTTTGATACTGTTAATCTTAACGTTTAACATCCCCCACATAACTGTGGACCTGATATATGAACCCAACTTACCAGGTAACGAGGGAGTTGGGATCTGTTAGGAATGTATGAAGCAAGGATTTGCCGAGTCTCCGTGGGGGAGTGAGGTTGAGGCCTCATGTTTCAACCCTACCCTGGCTAACAATGCCTTCCCTCCAGACTGACTCCTGATTGGTTAATTGAGAAAGCCCATCCCACTCAAATGCTGAACCTAGGGTCTAATAATATTACTGTCTACAGTGTCCAAACACGTGAAAGTTCAAGGACGGCACAAAGTTATATTCCATTTTGTTAGAACAGATCAAGGAGGCCAATACAGCATTATAGTGTGGGCCCCCCGCCCCTTCCCACATTCCTCCACCTTCTCTAATCGTTTGTTTTAAGAGTGAGACAAAAGTAACACATCTACTGATCTTTGTTTAACATGATAGGCCTGTAGGATGAAATTCGGCAAGAAAATAGAACTAGATAACCCATTGAATATTAACTTGAAGAAGAAACAACGTAAATGTTGCGAAAATTCTCTTTTAAAATAGAGAATTTTACATATAATATATATATATATATATATATATATATATATATATATACATATATATCTTTACAGTAACATTAGACCACGTCGCAGAGCCTTTTGACACAGTCTTACCAGTAAACGTTGTTAATTTATTATAGACCCAGGGATTTGGTCTGTGGGTCAGCTCTGGTTCTCAATCCCAGTGGTTGCCCTCCTCAAAGAGGATCATGGGATCGCTGGCCTGTGGTATTGACTGACCAATCAATTGATCCCTCGGACCAAGACCCCCCGCGATAGCCTTTCCTGGTCTGGGTATTCGCCACTGGTCAAAGGTTAATTCTGGACACCTTCTCAATTCTCCCCCAACCCCCTTACCTACACATCTAATTCTCTCACCCCCTCTCTCTCTCTCACAAACGCACACACACACACACACACACTCTCTATCTATCTTGTCTCTCTCTTTCTCTCTCTCTCTCTCTCTCACACACACACACTCTCTCTCTATCAGTCTTGTCTCTCTCTTTCTCTCTCTCTCACACACACACACTTTGTCTGTCTTGTTTCTCTCTCTCTCTCTCTCTCTCTCTCTCTCTCTCTCTCTCTCTCTCTCTCTCTCTCTCTCTCTCTCTCTCTGTCCTTAATTTGTTGCCTCTGCCCACAAGATAGATATCACCATGATGAAATCAGAGAAAACCATTGTTACCTCTACGATGTTCTTTGTTTTTAATGTTATCTTCAAAACTTTCTTTTTTGCTGATTTTTAAAGGATATGAAAAACTCGTCATGATTTGTGCTATTGAAAACGTCTTTTATCTTTTGAAAAACCTGTTAGCGCTTCACGTAAATACCAACCAACCAAACAAAAACAAACAAAAAAACAAAACATTAACAGAATTAAGTTAAAACGAAAGTCTTCACCTCAAAAAAAAAGAAGTAGTTTACATCGTCTGTGTTAGTGTCCACGTCACACTTTAAAAATTTTGGCAGCTTGTGAAAAATACATTTTGATTGATTTAAGATGTACCAGAAAAATCGATAACTTAAAAAGATAAAAAAAGAAGAAAGACATAAAAAATAAACAAGAAATGCTCATTAATTAAAAAAAAAATCTCAAGATATTTATACAGATTTCTAAATGCCCGTTATTATTTAGGTTCTAATAGATGGAAAGCTAATAATTTTTATTTGAGGAATTTCAAAATCTTCTATTGCTGGTTTAGAACAACCGTTATAAACAGTTGTGGTGGACAGAATTTCTTTGTTTTCCAGTTTAAAAACGCGAAGCTGAAGGAGAAGGCAATGTAAAGTTCTTGTTAAGGTCAAAATAAATACATAAATATCCAATATAAGATGAGTCACATAATTTTGTAAAAATGCAAATCTATTAACAGATTTTTTTTCCACCCTGAACAACAGTTTACGAAACGGACAACTGATTCCCGCAAGGCAGTGCACAGTTAAAAACTTTTTAGCGCGATTTTCTAGTTTTCTAATTAGCGCTGTAAAGAACCTTCATATTAGGGAGAGTACAAAGTTAGCTGCTTTCCCATAGTGCACTACAATAATGGAGAAAACGGATAAATATCGTCTGGTGTTAATGTTTCGGTACGCTTCGCCATTTAGTGCTTAACAACATAACAACATAACAACCTAACACCATAACACGATTTTGGTTGAGCACAGATTGAGGCACCGGCTAATGGGTGGAGAGAACGGATCCGTGGGTGGCATGGAATCAATACAGCAGACACGAGCAAGACGCGGCGGCTGAGATCAAACCAGCAGCAGATTAGAGACGTGGCTCTGCACGGGTTATCGTCGTTGGAGGAGTTGTTATCGTCCTTGGTGCTGACGTTGACCAGTAAACATGGTTGTCACCTGTAATAGTCTGCGTCACTTACAGATGGTTGTGGCGACATGGAATAATAAAGTGGAAACGGTACTCAGTGTATTTCACCCTTAGTCTATCTATTTATCTATCCATCTCTCTCTATTTATCTGTCTATCTATCTATATATATATATTTACGGAAGAGGGTACGTCTGCTGTGTGTATGTGTGTATGTGAGTATTTGTGTGTGTGTGTGTGGTGTTACAAATAGGGATTAGTTTGTGTGTGTGTGTGTGCGAAAGGATGTGTGTACTCATTATTTATTTAATACTGTTCTCTTCATGGCATGCTTTTTGTAAGCTTTGCATACTTTATCGTATTACACTGCAGCCAAACCAAATTTTCCATGTGAATTGAAAAAAGTGTCATCTTATCTTATCTAACTTCACCGATTAAGGTCCATGATTCACAAGGGTACAGAAATATTGAGCCGCACTTACACAATATAGTTATACATACACACATAAACACATAATTATGCATATATATGTGTTATATATTCACACACACACACACGCACACACACACACACACATATATATATACATATTATATATATACATATATATATATATAAAAGATAAAAAGGTGGATGGACATGAAGAATAACAAGCAATAAAGAATGGTTAGTTCAATATAAAACAAAATAGATAAAAGGACACAGGAGTAACTCGATGTCCAGAACGTGTAGCATAATTATAGAAATTGTTTACACCATGTGTGAGTGTGAAGAGTGAGCTAGAGGCAAGAGAAACAGTTTCTCTGTACGACTATGTCCTCTCAGTTGTCAATAGTCCGGACGGGTAATTCCCCTTCCGACTTGTTGACAGGCATCTCATGGTCCGGAGGTGGACCATTTACAAACCACTGAGACTCGTCATGTAGAACTGTACCAACGTTTATTTTCTATCTTTGTTTGTCTACTGTATTTCTTGTATTTTTCTTACAATTTGTTGTTTTCTCTATTTCTCTTCATCGAGTTTTCAGCTGAGGAGCCAAAATTCAAAACCAAGATCGACCTGGACCACCTGAGGCCCAAAGCAGGAGATAAAACACGGAGGAGACTATCAGCGAACATCCGAGAGGCAGCCGAGGCGTCCAAGTCAGAGCACTGGGTGATAGAGATTTTTCTTTAGTTTTCAGGACTCTAGGTCTCTCTCTCTCTCCTTACCATTCTGTTTAGTGAGTCTGTTTATCTCCATAACGTCTGCCTCTGTCAGTCTGTGTCTCTGTCTCAGCCCATGCGTTCATGCTTTACGAAAATTCCATGAGGTGACCATTCCCGCAGCCAGTGCTAGCACCATAAGTACAAGTGATCCCATCAACTATCCAAAGTTTCCATGAGGTGACCATTCCCGCAGCCAGTGCTAGCACCATAAGTACAAGTGATCCCATCAACTATCCAAAGTTTCCATGAGGTGACCATCCCCGCAGCCAGTGCTAGCACCATAAGTACAAGTGATCCCATCAACTATCCAAAGTTTCCATGAGGTGACCATCCCCGCAGCCAGTGCTAGCACCATAAGTACAAGTGATCCCATCAACTATCCAAAGTTTCCATGAGGTGACCACCCCCGCAGCCAGTGCTAGCACCATAAGTACAAGTGATCCCATCAACTATCCAAAGTTTCCATGAGGTGACCATCCCCGCAGCCAGTGCTAGCACCATAAGTACAAGTGATCCCATCAACTATCCAAAGTTTCCCATGAATCTATTGTGCCTGTCGTCTTCCCCTCCTCCGTCCATCCTCACCTGGTTCACCTCTGGAGCCGTGTTTACCAGGATGCACGGTCTAGGCGGTGTCAGGTCTAGGTCTAGATCCTAATCGTGAGACAGTGCCACGGTATGAAAGTCTCAGTCACTGGCGTGAGCGCCTTGGCCCTGTCTCCCTGCTCTCTCGCTCCATCCCCCCCCCCTCTCTCTCTCATTCCCTTTTCCCTGCCTAGCGCTAGATCGTGCCCGCTGGAACCACAGTGTCAAGGGGTGTCTACATGTCGCGCTTCCCTCCCCCCTCCCCCTCCTCCTACCCCTGCCTGCCACGCTCAGCCCTGCCTCCGTGAGGTCCTCGTTTGTTGAGGTAGATGTGAAGATTCCAGCGATCACACTCAATATTCGGTGGTTGGAAAATATTTTCAGGGTAGGTTGTGAGCCTGAAAATCTTACCAAGAACGGGCTAGAACGTTCGAAGATTCAACGAAAAAGTTAATTAATGTTTATTCGGTGTTAAAGTGTTTGGTTCTAATTCTATCGACGCGAGTGTATCTACATTAAATTATTTTATAAGAAGTGTAAATAAAAGAGGAAATTTATACCTACAGTGAGTTAGATTGTTTATTTGAACTAATAAATTACATGTCATGCACATAAATTGAATCTTGATAAACTCAAAGTAATTCTCAAAAAGCTCATCAACATTCACTCATCGTCATCATCTTAAACAACATCGATAAATTTATTCCTTGTTTCTATTCATGGAGTGTGCGCGGGGAAAGAACAAGCAGTTATTGCATTATCCTCATTATGATCATCCTCATCGTTATCATCAACATCATTATAATTATTATAATTATTGTTATTGCTATTATTATTATTATTATTATGATTATGATTATGATTATTATTATTATTATTATTATTATTATTATTATTATTATTATTATTATTATTATTATTATTATTATTATTATTATTATTATTATTATTATTATTATTATTATTATTATTATTATTATTATTATTATTATTATTATTATTATTGTTATTATTATTATTATTATTATTGTTATTGTTATTATTATCATCATCATCATCATCATCATCATCATCATTATTATTATTATTATTATTATTATTATTATTATTATTATTATTATTATTATTATTATTATTATTATTATTATTATTATTATTATTATTTATTATTATTATTATTATTATACTAATTTTGCCATCAATTATTTATTTTTATAATTATTGTAATTATTAAAAAAAATTCAAAACAGGAGCCTTTTTTGTATCTCAGAACAGTATAAACATGGTGAGATCTGCTAATGAAGTCAACTGGTTTAAAAAAAAAGTTACATAGCAAACTGCAATTTTTGAAAATACTTGTCGGAAAACTTTTACGCACTTTATATATTTAAAATGGTTTGAAAAAAGCACTGTGTTCCTAGCAAGGCCACATACAATAATATTCTATGGATCAATTGGGTACTAATATTCGGAGAATCATATTTCTATAGAACAGCCACACCTAAACCATCTTATTCTTCAATATGATCTCAACAAGAGAATTGCGCACCTCTGAGCACTAGCATTTGCATTTGAATTTAATCTGCGCACCTCTGAGCACTAGCAGTTGCGTTTGACTTTAATCTGCGCACCTCTGAGCACTAGCATTTGCATTTGAATTTAATCTGCGCACCTCTGAGCACTAGCAGTTGCGTTTGACTTTAATCTGCGCACCTCTGAGCATTAGCAGTTGCGTTTGACTTTAATCTGCGCACCTCTGAGCACTAACAGTTGCGTTTGACTTTAATCTGTGCACCTCGGAGCACTAGCATTTTCCTTTGACTTTAATCTGCGCACCTCTAAAAATACAACATAGGGCAACGGGTAGATTCCCCATTTTATATGCTTTCCATCCTTTCGAAGTGAAAATCATTATAAGTATCTATGGTGAACGAAAGGGATACCTAGCAGTAGGGCTTCCGCAATTGCATTTCATAATCAAAATCAACAAAAGACTGAAATATCTGATTTTCTGAAAAAAAAAAAAAAAAACCTGTGTAGTTCTGACAGTGATCAACATTTATTAGCTTATTGGCTTATTGATTAAAAATGAGGAAAAGAAATCGGACTTTTTTGCAGAGCATTTTTTAAAATTTATCCCCAAGGTTGTTTTTAGAGATGTTGACAACAATCTAGTTGCAGCTTGTGGCAAATGCTACTTCTACAACAGGCAGTTCTCCTCAAGAAGATGTTATCCTACAGTTCACGAAACATCGGTGGCCCTCATTGCCTTAACTCGCCAAGTAACAACATGGAAGGGTTGTAGACTCCGAGGATATTTATCCTGGTGTGAAGGGCCAATCGATTGATTTGCAAACAAATCAAACTCGGCATACCGCTATGTACATTTCCGTTTACTATTAACAGGAGTCGGTAATCAAAGATAAGGAAAAACTCTTTGATATATCGAAACCCATGCCAAAAGTACTTGCAGCCGCCGGATTTTTTAAAATCTTTTATTAACACGGAACACAAGAATGAATGTTATCTATTAAATTCAAATTGTTTCTCTATCCATATAACATTTCCTAATCACTTCCCAAGCAGCCTATGTGAGGTCCAAACCATATATATATATATATATATATGTGTGTGTATGTGCGTGTGTGTATAAGTTTTCATTGTTTTCTCAACTCTACTCCCGAATCCCTGTTCCATCCTTGCTACGAGGTTTGGACCTCACATAGGCTGCTTGGGAAGTGATTAGGAAATGTTATATGGATAGAGCAACAATTTGAATATATATATATATATATAACTCGTTAAAGTATAAATATTTATAAAATCGCAAATAATATAATTATTCTATAAAAAACTTCGCTCTGCTATTGAATCGTTAACTTTGAAACGAAGATGAAGTTGTCACAAAAATTAATATATAACTTTATTATTATTATTATAATTATTATTATTATTATTATTATTATTATTATTATTATTATTATTATTATTATTATTATTATTATTATTATTATTATTATTATTATTATTATTATTATTATTATTATTATTATTATTATTATTATTATTATTATTATTATTATTATTATTATTATTATTATTATTATTATTATTATTATTATTATTATTATTATTATTATTATTATTATTATTATTATTATTATTATTATTATTATTATTATTATTATTATTATTATTATTATTATTATTATTATTATTATTATTATTATTATTATTATTATTATTATTATTATTATTATTATTATTATTATTATTATTATTATTATTATTATTATTATTATTATTATTATTATTATTATTATTATTATTATTATTATTATTATTATTATTATTATTATTATTATTATTATTATTATTATTATTATTATTATTATTATTATTATTATTATTATTATTATTATTATTATTATTATTATTATTATTATTATTATTATTATAATTATTATTATTATTATTATTATTATTATTATTATTATAATTATTATTATTATTATTATTATTATTATTATTATTATAATTATTATTATTATTATTATTATTATTATTATTATTATTATTATTATTATTATTATAATTATTATTATTATTATTATTATTATTATTATTATTATTATTATTATTATTATTATTATTATTATTATTATTATTATTATTATTATAATTATTATTATTATTATTATTATTATTATTATTATTATTATTATTATTATTATTATTATTATAATTATTATTATTATTATTGTAATCATAGTTATAATTATAATTATCATTCGTGTTGTCCTTCTTATTTCCGTTCTTCTCCTGCTGATTCTATTTCTTGTTATTTATATCAATATACCCTTTGTCATGACTATTAATGAATGTATTTGTTTGCACCCTTATCGCTCTCACATCGATATACTGGCCAGCTAATGACAGCTGCTATCATCATCAATACCTTGTTATTCCTACCCCCCACCAGGCGCATATATCTATCAACAGATCGATGCGTAAATCATAACCATCTAAGTAACGAGCGACACGGAAATACTGTGTGGAACCTTCTAGAGCGTTAGGTACAGCCACCATTGATCCCATACTGTCGCTGGAATAATGATACAGCACATTTTTCTGATTCTGTTGACTTTTTATGTTTCGGCGTGAATAATTATTTTTCTATACGGGAAACGAATCGCCGCTAAGGGGCAGTAACTCTCTGTGCTCAGGTGTGTCTTAATTAGGTTTTGTGAAATTCACGGCTGGTTTACACCCACACAGGTCGGTCCGAAGCTTTGTTCCTCAGATCAATGTGCTCCCCAACTATCCCGAGGACTAATTGAGACTCACAGCTACCAGTTCCTTCAGATTCGCTGGTGAGTAGAAACTAGCTCGTTTTCCTTTGTTAATTAATTAAAACGAGTTAACATGGAAAAAAAATAGAGCGGAAAAACAGAAAAAAAACCCGTATTTTTATGTGGTTATAAAAATCGTGTGTCTCAGAGCGTTTTTTCTAAATCTATCAGTTTTGTATTGATAGTTGATGGATAGTCGATGGATATCTGATATGTAGTTAGGTTTGTGTGTCACCTCGATCACATGTCTCTGCTGACTTAATGATATCAATCTGTCTTTAAACACTCGCATTCATGTAGCCATTCTATTTCGACGGTCGGAGACTAAATCAGCACATTGCTGAATATCTTAATCTGTCGGAGATTAAATCAGCACATTGCTGAATATCTTAATCTGTCGGAGATTAAATCAGTACATTGCTGAATATCTTAATTTGTCCGAGATTAAATCAGCACATTGCTGAATATCTTAATCTGTCCGAGACTAAATCAGCACATTGCTGAATATCTTAATCTGTCCGAGATTAAATCAGCACATTGCTGAATATCTTAATCTGTCGGAGATTAAATCAGCACATTGCTGAATATCTTAATCTGTCCGAGATTAAATCAGCACATTGTGAATATCTTAATCTGTCGGAGATTAAATCAGTACATTGCTGAATATCTTAATCTGTCGGAGATTAAATCAGTACATTGCTGAATATCTTAATCTGTCGGAGATTAAATCAGTACTTGCTGAATATCTTAATCTGTCGGAGATTAAATTAGCACATCGTTGAATATCTTAATCTGTCGGAGATTAAATCAGTACATTGCTGAATATCTTAATCTGTCGGAGATAAAATTAGCACATCGCTGAATATCTTAATCTGTCGGAGATTAAATCAGTACATTGCTGAATATCTTAATCTGTCGGAGATTAAATCAGTACATTGCTGAATATCTTAATCTGTCGGATATTAAATCAGTACATTGCTGAATATCTTAATCTGTCGGAGATTAAATCAGTACATTGCTGAATATCTTAATCTGTCGGATATTAAATCAGTACATTGCTGAGTATCTTAATCTGAGGGAAAAATGGTCTCAGTATTTGCCCTGCATCATGGGGTGAGGATAAGTTATTTTCTACTTGAGATATGTTTTCTACAAACTAATCTCAAGTCGTTTTATTGCTCAACAAACCTAAACTATAAAATTTAGATCAAGAAAAAAAAACGATTATGAAAGATTAGATTTAGGTTGAATAAGAATCTGGAAAAAATTAAAATTGAAAACAAAACGAAAAAAAGTTATACGACATTGTCTTTATCATACCCTTAAAATTCGGACGTTCCAGAAATAATGTTCTAAAAAAATTTAAGTCTCAAAGAGCTATAATTACTGTAATCATATGACCGAAAATGAAGTAACTAAAATGATACATAAGTACATAACAATGGAAAACCATACCGTTTTATTGGTTGAAAAATACAGACAATGAAATAAGTCTGGACTTTCCGAGTAATTTTCCAAGCTCTTTAAGCGCTTTTTAAAAGAATAGGAATTCCTGTCAAAAGTGCACAAAGGTGCACAACCTGGCGAGAATTCATAGCTGCGTATTTTTTATATCTGTATAGTTCTGAATGCTTGAAAAGATATTTAAAAAGATTCGAATTTTTACAAAATTAGCTAGTTATTTTTATTATCATAGTGATCCCATTTTTTCCCAAGACGCTGAAATATCAGATTTAGTTGAAGTAATTGTTAAAAGGTACTTGCAATATTCCCAAATTTTTCAATTATTAGATTTAGGAGAGAGCGCTGTTTAAATGAACTGCGCAACATTTCCAAAGTGTTCAATTATCAAGTTTAGCTGGGGGCAGTGTTGAAATATGCATTGTAAAATTTCCAAATACCTAATTTGTTTCCTTCAGAATGACGACGAAAAAGATGTTGGATCAATTTTAAAAAGTTACGCCGTGGTAAAAGTCACATGATCTTTAATTAGGGATAAGATTTTATCAGAAAAAAAAATTGTTTTTCCTGTTTGTGACTTTTTACCAATTTTTCACCGCATTGAATTTGCACACCTAGAAGAATTGACATTACGTCCAGCCTTTGAAAGGTTTTTGTCCCTCTGAACAGATATGCACAGCTTGATTGCCCGGCCAAGGCTAAAAAGCTGAGTCATGGTCTAACGTCTAGTTAGCTAAGATTATAATTACTTCAGATCCGCCGCGATACTCTTGTTGTTCTGCTAATCACTCCCGCTTCCTGGGTATGCTCTCTCTCTCTCTCTCTCTCTCTCTCTCTCTCTCTCTCTCTCTCTCTCTCTCTCTCGTTCTAAAAAGGGAAACAAATTACATGTCCTACCACCTTTTTTCTCTTTCTCTTTGTTTCTATGAAAACATAAGCTTAATAGGTGCAGGTCCACAACTTTGTAACTGCGGGACAAGAAAAGAAAGCATATAATTATTAATTCAACATAATTATAATTTTCCACCTCTAGTGAGGAAGCCGCATTCGGTGCGACAGTGTTAGCTGTATTGTTTCTTTCTCGTCCCGCAGTTGTTAGGCCTTTGCGGCCTTTGTTTTTGTCTTCAAACTCTACTTGTTACAGAGACACATACGCGTCGACACTATCCAATTGTCCTCCAAGTATGATTGGTTTGCTTTTCTATTTGGATTCTCGCTCTTTCTCTCTCTGTCTATGTCACTACCTGTCTCTCCCCCCTCTCTCTCTCCCTCTGTCTCTCCCTCTCTTTCTATCTCTCTCCCTCTCTCTCTGTCTCTCTCCCTCTCTCCCCCCTCTCTCTCTCCCTTTGTCTCTCCCCTCTGTCTCTCCCTCTCTTTCTATCTCCCTCTCTCTCTCTGTTTCTCTCCCTCTCCCCCCTCTCTCTCTCTCTCTGTCTCTCTCCCTCTCTCTCTGTTTCTCTCCCTCTCCTCCCTCTCTCTCCCTCTGTCTCTCCCTCTCTCTCTGTTTCTCTCCCTCTCCCCCCTCTCTCTCCTTCTGTCTCTCCCCTCTGTCTCTCCCTCTCTTTCTATCTCTCTCCCTCTCTCTCTGTCTCTCTCCCCCCCTCTCTCTCTCTCCATCTTTCCTTCCTCCCTCACCTTTTTCATTGCCTCTCTTTCTATTCCTTCCTCTGACCCTGTGTGATTGTTTCCCTGTCTCTTTCGCTGCCTCTTTGTCTTTCAGCCTAGAGCCAACCAATACGATAGATGTTATCATTAAACATCCATTGTTGCTATCGGCCCCTACCTCAGATACTACACACCTCCCTGGTCTCGCATGACGTAGCCGCGGCTGGTCGGTGTCCTGGCGCTCCTCCGCTATGAATTAGCCATGACAGTTGTCGTTATGTCACGGTTATGTCACAGTTTACAGTACCGGCCGCTGATGTAAGGTCCTCTTCCAGCAGAATCGGTCTCACCTTTCCTGTGTGAAGCTCAATGACTCCGGAAGCCTAGAAGTAATCTGTCGAGAACCATTGCGACCTGAATATCAGCTGGTCATATAACAAGTGTTAGTCCCAAGGCTGATCTTTGTATGTCGCCAGAGAAAGTAACATAGCGCTTTATTCCCTTATATTACACATCATCTCGTCCAGTTTAAAAAGCAATATGGAACGGGTTTTCCCCACATGTCAAGAAGCTGCATTTCCCTTGCTATCGGTAATGTTCTTACTTTCCTATTTTGAAACCAAATATTAGAAGTAATTAACATTTGGCCTCCAGCTCAAGCCCCATACTGTCGTTTTTTTTTTTTTCCTTTTTCCATACGGTAGTTCTGTCTTCATACCATGGCCTTTTTTCTATACTGTAGTTCTGTCTCAAACCATGGATTTTTTCATTCCTGTAGTTCTGTCCCGATACCATGTTTTTTTTTTTTTTTTTACTATACTGTAGTTCTGTCTCATACCATTAATTTATTTTCCATACTGTAGTTCTGTCTTCATACAATGGTTTTTCTATACTGTAGTTCTGTCTTCATACCATGGTTTTTTTCATTACTGTAGTTCTGTCTTCATACCATGGTTTTTTTCATTACTGTAGCTCTGTCTTCATACCATGGTTTTTTTTATCACTGTAGTTCTGTCTTCATATCATGGTTTTTTTCATTATTGTAGTTCTGTCTTCATACCATTTCTGTTTTCATTCCTATAGTTCTGTCTTCATACCATGTTTTTTTTTCATTATTGTAGTTCTGTCTTCATACCATTTCTGTTTTCATTCCTATAGTTCTGTCTTCATATCATGGTTTTTTTCATTATTGTAGTTCTGTCTTCATACCAGGTTTTTTTTTTCATTACTGTAGTTCTGTCTTCATACCATGTTTTTTTTTCATTATTGTAGTTCTGTCTTCATACCATGTTTTTTTTTATTACTGTAGTTCTGTCTTCGTGCAACGTTTTTTTTTCATTACTGCAGTTCTGTCTTCGTGGAGTTTTTTTTTTCATTACTGTAGTTCTGTCTTCATACCGTGGTATTTTTTCATTCCTATAGTTCTGTCTTCATACCATGGTTTTTTCATTAATGTAGTTCTGTCTTCGTGCAACGTTTTTTTTCATTACTACAGTTCTGTCTTCGTGCAATGTTTTTTTTTTTTCATTACTGTAGTTCTGTCTTCATATCATGGTTTTTTCATTACTGTAGTTCTGTCTTCATATCATGGTTTTTTTCATTACTGTAGTTCTGTCTTCATATCATGGTTTTTTTCATTACTGTAGTTCTGTCTTCATACCATGGTTTTTTTCATTACTGTAGTTCTGTCTTCATATCATGGTTTTTTTCATTACTGTAGTTCTGTCTTCATACCATGGTTTTTTCATTACTGTAGTTCTGTCTTCATATCATGGTTTTTTTCATTACTGTAGTTCTGTCTTCATACCATGGTTTTTTCATTACTGTAGTTCTGTCTTCATATCATGGTTTTTTTCATTACTGTAGTTCTGTCTTCATATCATGATTTTTCTCCATAAAGTAGTTTTATCCCTATGCCGCGCCTTGTTGTCATGCTGTAGTTGTCGCCTCATAATAAATGATTTTTTCCATCGTGTGGTGAACCTTATATCCTTATGACATGGATCCGTATCATTCCCGAGGTTTTTTCCACATGATGGTGCCCTCTTCTCTTCCATGGCCAGCTTCTGGTGAGACATGATCAACTCCATAATTGGTTTTGATGTCTCGCTCTTCTAAAGTTGTTATTCTCCATGCCGAAAATAGCCAGCCCTGTGATGTGATGTAATAAAACTCTGTAAGGATCAACATCGATAAATCAACAGAGTTAAATCAATAAATAGGTTGATATATAGATGGATGTAGATAGATATAGATACATGGATGGGTAGATAAACCTTCGTAGAGATAAATCAATAAACAGGTAATATATAGATCGATATAGATAGATATAGATACATAGATGGGTAGATAAATCTTTATAGAGATAAATCAATAAACAAGTAGATATATAGATGGATATAGATAGACATAGATAGGTAGATGGGTAGATAAACCTTTATAGAGATAAATCAATAAACGGTTAGATATATAGATGGGTATAGATAGACATAGATAGGTAGATAAACCTTTATAGATATAAATTAATAAACAGGTAGATATATAGATGGATATAGATAGACATAGATAGATAGATGGGTAGATAAACCTTTATAGAGATAAATAGATCGCTTACTATCAGACACACGGGTCGATTGATTGATAAATAAATAAAAAAGATTGGTAGAAAAACACAAATACAGATTATCGAATACTCAGTTTTATGAGCAGATGAAAATAGATTTGTTCAAGAAATTAGAAAAATAAAACAAATTAACTAAAGCTAAATATTCAAACTAATACATGTTGATCAGATCGATGAGATCATTATGTATAAATCTCATAGTTTTACAAGACGAAAAGAAGGATAAAAAAATAATAAAATATGTCACATAACTTGCACCATTATCCTTTTATTTAACACCTCCTAAGCCTTACATATGTACAAAAAAAAAAGACTGTAGCAAAGAAAATAATTCAAAGTAAAAACACGATTTTGTGCATCTATCTTCGAATGATGGGTAATAAAATCGCAACAACAGGAAAAATAAAGTCCGAATAGAGATACAAGCAGTGACATTTTAAATGGACGTTACATGAAAAAAGGACACATAACAGAGAAACTGACATTTATGTGTAGAATTGGAAGGCTGCTGAGTTAACTCCATAACAACTATTAGACATAACGTGGAGGACATAAGGTTTTTAAGAAAAATCTAGACTCAAAGAATTGTAACAAAAAAAAAAAAAAAAAATCCGAAACCCCCCCACCAAAAAAACACCCTCCACCCAAAAAAAGAAAAACTTACGTTGACAACCACTGCAACCACTGCAACCACGTTACTACAGTTTTAAGAGACAGAGGCAGAACTCACCCTACAGAAGTGTTGCAAGTTCTCGTCGTGAACGTAACGACGTCTGCCCAAATCATAGCACTTGAGGGGAAGAAGGCAGCGTTCTCTCCCCTTCTGCTGTTGGCGAGAAAAACAGCGGCGCCATTGTCAGTGGGAGTTGACCGACCCAGGCCTTGAAACGGTTTGTTTGCTGTAAATCATCGAATTATTTGCAGCGAGTCGATTCGAGCCGGCGGCATTAAGTCGAAGATGTTGGGAAATGGGGGAAAAATCAAGGGATTGGGAGGGTCTAACAGTCAGCAGTGGTCTGGGCCTGACACATTGATGTCGGATTTTGGACGCCATTTGTCACGTGGTAGTAGAGATGCTACATGTGGAGCAAACAAAACTGGTAATCAGACCCGCATTTGGGGAAACAAAGCTGTCAGGACAGCCGATAAAAAGTGGAGGATAAGAACTTCCAAAATAGAGAAACAATAACATCAACATCAACAACAACAACAGGCAACATCATCCTCAACAACAACAACAACAAAAATAAAAGCAACAGCAATAACATAAAAAGATACGATAGAAGCGCGATATATCTCGAAACTAGAAATGAAAGAAACATTTTGACACAACTTGACCCGTTTGTTTTTGAACAAAGAATTGAGATATTTATCCTCAATATTTCTAACTGCTTTAATTATTGTTTTCGATTAAAAATAAATACGAGGGTGTCAAAACACATTCACAAACATTTCCGAAAAATGTAGTTTAACGTGTCAAGACATTGGAGAACTGCCATGACGGAACTAAAATGAAATAACGGTCGTCGTTAAATCTCAACACAGACTGAGCTCTCAGCATTTTCCTTCAAGACAGCGGAATTTTCACTAAGCGCTAAACAGGAACGACATCAAAGCCAAACCTTTCAAAGATTTTAGAGAAAAAAAAATTTCAAATTGCGTATAGCAGTCATAACGTTAATTCTATTTTGGGTTCTTGTTTGTTTATAATTTAGTGAATGATTGAATTCTCTCTAGTCCATCGTATTTAAGCTTTTCGAGTTGTAGAAGAGTTTCAAAAACAGCAATAAAAAATTTAACAACTGAAATAAATGTTTTTATTATGAAAACTCCTGAAGGAGAAAAAAATTCAAAGTATTACGCTACTTTTAACGAGAGTAGGAGAAGTTTACAAGTAATGAACTAAGCAACACCCAACCTGTGACGTTAACTAGTGATGAACTAGACGGCATCCCAACCTGTAACGTTAACTAGGGATGAACTAGACGGCACCCCAAACTGTAACGTTAACAACTGAGGAACTACACCGTACCCCATCCTGTAACGTTAACGAGGGATGAACTAGACGGCACCCCAACCTGTAACGTTAACTAGGGATGAACTAGACGGCACCCCAAACTGTAACGTTAACAACTGAGGAACTAGACCGTACCCCAACCTGTAACGTTAAAGAGTGATGAACTAGACCTTACCCTAACCTGTAACGTTAACAAGTGATGAACTAGACGGCACCCTAACCTGTAACGTTAACAAGTGATGAACTAGACCGTACCCCAACCTGTAACGTTAAAGAGTGATGAACTAGACCTTACCCTAACCTGTAATGTTAACTAGTGATGAACTAGACGGTACCCTAACCTGTAACGTTAACAAGTGATGAACTAGACCTTACCCTAATCTGTAATGTTAACAAGTGATGAACTAGACCGTACCCCAACCTGTAACGTTAACAAGTGATGCACTAGACCGTACCCCAACCTGTAACGTTAACAAGTGATGAACTAGACCGTACTCATCCTGTAACGTTAACTAGTGATGAACTAGACCGTACTCATCCTGTAACGTTAACTAGTGATGAACTAGACCGTACCTATCCTGTAACGTTAACTAGAGATGAACTAGACGGTACCCCAACCTGTAACGTTCACAAGTGATGAACTAAACGGTACCCCAGCCTGCAACGTTAACAAATGGTGAACTAGACCGTTCCCAACCTATAACGTTAACTAGTGATGAACTAGACCGTACCCCAAACTGTAACGTTAACAAGTGATGAACTAGACCGTACCCCAACCTATAACGTTAACTAGTGATGAACTAGACCGTACCCCAACCTGTAACGTTAATAAGTGATGAACTAGACCGTACCCCAACCTATAACGTTAAAAAGTGATGAACTAGACCGTACCCCAACCTGTAACGTGAACTAGTGACGAACTAGACCGTACCAAAACCCGTGACGTTAACTAGTGATGAACTAGACCATACCCCAACCTGTAATGTTAACTAGTGATGAACTAGACGGAACCTCAACCTGTAACGTTAACAAGTGATGAACTAGACGGCACCCCAACCTGTAACGTTAACAAGTGATGAACTAGATGGTATCCCAACCTGTAACATTAACTAGTTGTGAAGTAGA
Source organism: Elysia crispata (assembly GCA_033675545.1). Lineage (NCBI taxonomy): Eukaryota > Metazoa > Mollusca > Gastropoda > Plakobranchidae > Elysia > Elysia crispata. The sequence goes on from JAWDGP010003779.1 coordinate 308,513, forward strand.
CGATACGCCAACCTTTAACAAAAGTCCTCTTCCTCAGGCACTGCCAGAATGTGTCCTATGCATGCTGGCGCCTGTGAGGCTTTCATGCTGGGATTTCTCCTCAGCAGTCATTAGTGCCGGGCCGCCCCAGATCCATGATCATCGGGATGAGAGGAGAGGAATTCCCCCCCTCCCCCCCCCTTTTTTCTCTCCATCTTTCAGCACTCACGAAACCACTCCGACGACAACGGAAATGTTCAAAATTAAGCTTGGCTAAATTTGCTGCTTTGAATTACAGTTTAAAAAAATCCCCCAAGGCAAAAAGCCTTCGCCTGCACTGAGTGAGCTGCCCGAAATTGCACATTCTGGAAATCTTCGATTACAATAGACAATTAACTGGGAAATTCCCATCCTTTGAGATAAAAAGAAAAATGAATCATGTACTGGCTGCTTCAAGCAGGGGATATTGTGCAATGCAAGATTCGATTGTCCTTTTTGTTTGCACTTCGAAAAAAATTCTTAAATGCGGTCCACACAGATGTAGTGCAAAGGCTAACCTTTTTAAGAAAAACCCAACAAAACACACTTTCTACACGAAGCAACTAAATTTATGAATTTTACTTTTCACCCAAAAAGTAGAATTGTTATTTTAGGTTTCACTGCATTGTCAGTAACAAGAAAATAGGTAAATCATTCACAACAACAGCAAGATTAATATCATTATGATCATCCACATCATCATCATCATCATCATTGGGCTTGGTCCTTTGACGTATCATATTTTTCATTATAAATCACTTATATCTAGGAATATTTTTCATTATAAAACACTAATATCTTGGAATATTTTTCATTATAAATCACTAATATCTTGGAATATTTTTCATTATAAATCACTAATATCTAGGAATATTTTTCATTATAATCACTAATACCTTGGAATATTTTTCATTATCATCACTAATATCTAGGAATATTTTTCATTATAATCACTAATATCTTGGAATATTTTTCATTATATTCACTAATATCTAGGAATGTTTTTCATTATAATCACTAATATCTTGGAATATTTTTCATTATAATCACTAATATCTAGGAATATTTTTCATTATAATCAATAATATCTTGGAATATGTTTCATTATAATCACTAATATCTTGGAATATTTTTCATTGTAATCACTAATATCTTGGAATATTTTTCATTATAATCACTAATATCTAGGAATATTTTTCATTATAATCACTGATATCTTGGAATATTTTTCATTATAATCACTAATATCTTGGAATATTTTTCATTATAATCACTAATATCTTGGAATATGTTTCATTATATTCACTAATATCTAGGAATGTTTTTCATTATAATCACTAATATCTTGGAATATTTTTTACACTAAATTTTGTCTTGTAACTGCCTTTTGGCGACAACTATTGGTGTTGTAAAATTAATACAGATGAAAGCTTTTGAAGACCATTGTCACAAGATTTTTAAAAATAATTAAGTTTGCCAAGGCGCTAGATTTTCCTCTTCTAGATATACCAAAATTCCAGATCTATTTTTTGAAAAAAAAAAAAACAACAAAAAATAAAACGCTTCCCGTTGACTTTTTACACCAGGAGATACAGAATTGCAGAATCACCTCAGGCATCGCAATAAACTGTCATTGTCTCATGAAGTTATTAAATCTGGCCAAAAAAAAAAAAAAAAAAAAAAACAAAGCAAAAAAACAAAAAAACTAGACCCAAAACTTTGATATATGTGAGCAACTCATAACAGAATCTGGGCGAGAAGTTTTCTCGCCATCAGCCGAATCTTTGTACATTTGATTCTTCCACGAAAGACATCCTTGTTTTCGTTATCTATCGAATTTATTTAGCCTCCACTTTCATTATCGGTTCTCCCCCTCGCTATGACTTGCTCTCTGTGTCGCTGGTGAGTATGAGTGTGTGTATGTGTATGTGTATGTGTGTGTATGTGTATGTGTATGTGTGTGTATGAGTGTGTGTATGTGTATGTGTATGAGTGTGTGTATGTGTATGTGTATGTGTATGAGTGTGTGTATGTGTATGAGTGTGTGTATGTGTATGTGTATGAGTGTGTGTATGTGTATGTGTATGAGTGTGTGTATGTGTATGAGTGTGTGTATGTGTATGTGTATGAGTGTGTGTATGTGTATGTGTATGAGTGTGTGTATGTGTATGTGTATGAGTGTGTGTATGTGTATGTGTATGTGTATGTGTATGAGTCTGTGTATGTGTATGAGTGTGTGTATGTGTATGTGTATGTGTATGAGTGTGTGTATGTGTATGTGTATGAGTGTGTGTATGTGTATGTGTATGTGTATGAGTGTGTGTATGTGTATGAGTGTGTGTATGTGTATGTGTATGTGTATGAGTGTGTGTATGTGTATGTGTATGAGTGTGTGTATGTGTATGTGTATGTGTATGAGTGTGTGTATGTGTATGTCTATGAGTGTGTGTGTATGTGTATGTGTATGAGTGTGTGTATGTGTATGTGTATGTGTATGAGTGTGTGTATGTGTATGTGTATGAGTGTGTGTATGTGTATGTGTATGTGTATGAGTGTGTGTATGTATATGTGTATGAGTGTGTGTATGTGTATGAGTGTGTGTATGTGTATGAGTGTGTGTATGTGTATGAGTATGTGTATGTGTATGTATATGTGTATGAGTGTGTGTATGTGTATGTGTATGAGTGTGTGTATGTGTATGTGTATGTGTATGAGTGTGTGTATGTGTATGTGTATGTGTATGTGTATGTGTATGTGTATGTGTATGTGTATGTGTATGTGTATGTGTATGTGTATGAGTGTGTGTATGTGTATGTGTATGTGTATGAGTGTGTGTATGTATATGTGTATGAGTGTGTGTATGTGTATGAGTGTGTGTATGTGTATGAGTGTGTGTATGTGTATGTGTATGAGTGTGTGTATGTATATGTGTATGAGTGTGTGTATGTGTATGTGTATGAGTGTGTGTATGTGTATGAGTGTGTGTATGTGTATGAGTGTGTGTATGTGTATGTGTATGAGTGTGTGTATGTGTATGTGTATGAGTGTGTGTATGTGTATGTGTATGTGTGTGTGGACAGCTATGATTTCCTGCGATGCACCTTTTAGCCATTTTTTGGCTGAAATCTGTAGCCTTCAATTAAGCGTTTAAAATTATCATCATACAGTTGGTTTCCCGTGATATTGCATGAGAAGTACTAAACACACGGAGTGGATGGCCGACTGAAAAGTTCTAAGACCTCTTCAATCTTATGTCATCCTTTCATTGAACGGACCCAATGATGCCGAAATGAAAATCATTATCTTCATAATAAAGACAGACAAATTCTGTTTGACTCATGCACTGGAACCCCGGCGTTCCCCGAAAATCCTCTTAACATTCGATGTTGACTTTTCACCTCTTTCAACTCTGACCTTTCACCTCCTATAACTGACTTCCGTACAGTAACTAATTCACAATGTTCCTCCCTCAACAACGAAGCGTTTTGGCCTCAGTCTGTCTATCAGTCTGTCCTGGCGGATCTTTCTGATACAGACAGACTGCGTGAGCAAAAGAATTAGGCTCTGGTTGAGAACCATTAAATTTCGATTACTGATTGTGGTCCCGCTGACATGTGACTTTCCCCCCAGACCTGCAAGTCTCTCATCCTTCCCATCCGTTCAGCTCGAATGTCTTGACATTTACGAGTGCTGGTTGAACTGACCGGAGGAATGTAACTTTCTATACGACGCAAGGTATTCTAACGGTCACATAGTCGAACTGTACACACGTAATTATGAGACCCTAACTGTCACATAGTCGAACTGTACAAACGTAATTATGAGATCCTAACTGTCATATAGTCGAACTGTACACACGTAATTATGAGACCCTAACTGTCACATAGTCGAACTATACACACGTAATTATGGGACCCTAAATGTCACATAGTCAAACTGTACAAACGTAATTATGAGACCCTAACTGTCACATAGTCGAACTGTACACACGTAATTATGGGACCCTAACTGTCACATAGTCGAACTGTACACACGTAATTATGAGACCCTAACTATCACATAGTCGAACTGTACACACGTAATTATGAGACCCTAACTGTCGGAACTTGTGATACTTAAAGGTCTAGATATGGTTGGATTTTCATACACTGCACAAGATCTTGAACATTGTGCTATAAATAGTTGAGTGAAAAGGAAGAAATTGTGCCTCTCTTTAAATTTTACTAGCGACAGAACACCCCCCCCAAAAAAAAAAACAACAAAAAAAACAAAACAAAAAAAAAAAAAAAAAACCCAAATAAAAAACAAACAAAAAACGACAACAACAACAACAAAAAACAAACAAAAACAAAAACAAAACAAAGCAAGCTACCTACAATCAACAATCAAACAAACAAAAGGCAAAACAAAACAAAAACCAAACTAACAAAACAACAACAACAACAAAGAAATAAAAAAACAAACAACAAAAAAAAAAAAAACAACAAAAAATATTTTGATTGCATTCAATCTTAATAGTGGTATTAGGTTTTAAAAGCTTGACATAAAAATAATTATTGATTTTAGCAAAGCCTTACATTATAACAGTCGAAACCAATTGAAAATTCCCTCATAACTATAACACCTCATAAGTTATTTCAGGGTACGTAACAGAACATCTACACATTTCATGCACTAAAAGAAATGAAAGTGACGAAAACAAAATCTGGTAGCTGTTATTTCAGGGTACGTAACAGAACATCTACACATTTCATGCACTAAAAGAAATGAAAGTGACGAAAACAAAATCTGGTAGCTGTTATTTCAGGGTACGTAACAGAACATCTACACATTTCATGCACTAAAAGAAATGAAAGTGACGAAAACAAAATCTGGTAGCTGTGAACAAGACAAGATAATTTTTTAATATGATTCTCCATTCATTCACTGAAGTTGTGACTAAGTTTACTATTGTTACCTTTTTCAGGCTGTAAAAAGATGGACTGCACAGCGTTTGATTATCGTGAACAAACTAAAGTCAGACATAAAACTATTTTTTCTTGATTTTATAATATATAAGCAACTTTTACCCTTTGTTTCACATTATCTTGAAGTGTACATATTATAGCGCAAGGTAACTTGAAACTTGGTTAATACCAACTGAGAACATAAAACAAAACACCATAAGTTCCATTTCTGACTTTTATAAATTTTTTTTTGCTCTGTAGAAAACCTTCCGCGTTGGCAACCCATAGTTAAGGCGATGTGTTTTTTTTTTCTTGTTTTTGTTTGGATTTTTTCCGATTAAGTTAATCCAACCGTGCCAACGGTAATACCTGTATATAATTAATGTCACAACAAAATTGATAAACCTTCAGTTTGCTGGCGTGTATAGAAAATCTCAGTACCCGAGGCTAAGACAACTGATTTGCAATGGCTAATCCAAGTGTGGACAAGGTGACATCTTTACTTGCGGCCAGATTATCTTGTCGGATTACCGAGCATTAATAGTTCTGTGGTCAGAGCATCATTAGTTCTGTGGTCAGTTAGTGAGTCACACAATGGTGGGATTCTCCTCTCATTGGCTACTGGGCTTGGACACATCACGCCGGGTGCCCGTGTTTCCGGTGCAGTAATTACAGGTCCATTATGTCTACTTGAGCTGCTGCGGTGGCAGTAGCAGCACCTATTATTATTTCAAGGCCGTTTTATCAACGGGAGATGAACAAGTAGTTTAATGACAAGATAATAATGTGAATGTATCACTTTATCGGGAAACTTCGCAGGTAAAATCCAAAATTTAAAAGAGGAAGAAGGCACGGCATCAGTAATAAAACCCCTGCATTAAAATCTATGGCTTTATAGGTAGCAATGGAAGCAAACTTCTCGCGTCAAGTGCCCGTATGTGAAAGAAAGTCAACAGGAAGTCGCGAATAAGATCAACATTTACCAATCAAAACACAACTTTTTCTATTTTCCTCTTATCCTTTTTTCCATGCAACTTTACGACCTACATTAAAAAATGTTATCTTTTAAAACTATTCAATGGTTGTGGAAATGTAAAGAGCTGTGTGGACATAGCTTTCCCGCTCTAAAGGGAAATGTGAATGATTGGAAGAGACCAAAGATTGACCATGGCATACGTGTAGATAATACCAGTCTCCACAATGGCCAGGATTTATTTCCCTGGCAAGCTTTGAGAGCTTGGATTGTTTTCATAGCCACAGCTTGCAGCTCCTGTTTTTACCATATCAAGGTAAAGAAAATCTTAGTGATAAATCATAAGAAATCCTAGAACCACTCCCACTCCGCCATCAGTGAGATAATTGTCATTGTCGTCATCGTCGTCGTAATCATGGCCCTCGTCCTCACCACCATCATCATCATCATCATCATCTTGCTACTCCTTTTTATCTTCACCCGTCATTAATTTTTTCATCCTCACATACATCACCGTGACCATTTCCCCCGTCGTAAGAAAAATATTCGGT
>JAWDGP010003779.1:320000-337500 GCA_033675545.1 Elysia crispata
GACTTTTATGACATTAAGATGACACGGTTTCATTGAAACAATATTAGTTGTAGTTTTTCTGCTATATAGCTAATCAGAATTACCCATAAAAATATCTCCTGCTAGCTTATCGCAGCTTCTTCGGGTTTAAAGTAACGTGTCGATTTGCCAGCTACACGAGTTTTGAGGATTGAATGTGAAGCAACTTCACGAAGATACCCGAAAATTGTCATCATTTAAAAGGCCTGTGTGAAAGTACTTCCGGTATCACACAAAACGAAAGTTTTGCTTCTCCATAGCGGGGCTTCCTTACTTCTGCTGCCCAGTATCTCAAAGCCTGATACTGTCCATGGTTGACTTCTGACGTGTGTCCACTAGTGGTGCCATTCAGAGATTTATGAAGCTCCAGAGCTATAGCTCTTCTAACTACAGGATTTCAATCATCATTATTTTCAATGAAGCCGCCATTCCCGTGATTTATTGTCTTTGGCTGCTAGTCGGGGATTATTTCCCTTTGATGATAAACATCAACTGTTGTTGAACGATTTGTTCAAGTAAAAGGCTCAGCTATTACACCATATATAGTTGACACTGACCAGAACAACGAAACATGTTTATGTGAAGAGTGTCGTGCTATGGTTTAGAACATCTTAAAATAGCTTAACAGTCATGTAAGAAATGAATTAGGAGTTGGAGTTATCGGGAAAAGTAGATGCAATAACACAGCAGACTAAACGCTCTGTAACAAAGAAGATTAATTTCTATGATTATGGCACAAGACAAAAAAAGCCAAGAGCTGACTATCACATTGCTAAATGCATGGTTGGCAGCCAAAGTTTTCTATTCAAATTGCTAATATTGCTATTTTCACTGTCTGAATATATGACGGATGGAAAACATGAGTTATTAGTAGTTTATTGAGAAAGGCAAGAAAGAGATATAGAGGGAAAGGAAGAGAGAGAGAGAGAGAGAGAGAGAGAGAGAGAGAGAGAGAGAGAGAGAGAGAGAGAGAGAGAGAGAGAGAGAGAATGAGAGAGACTGAGAGAGACTAACAGACAGACAATGAAGAATAGCAATGTGTACCCGAGGAAATACTGCTGTTCACTAGTACTGACTTTTGACAAGTTTTTTTTTTTAAACAGATATTTCCATGGAAATATATATATATATATATATATATATATATATATATATATATATATATATATATAATGGTGACCGAGGGTGACAAAAATCAAGGAGAAAAATTTCAGATTTGAAAACGAAATTTTATAGCATAGCTTTATCATTGACCAATATCTTGGTTACGGAAAGGAATAAGATTTGAGATGATAGATCTATTAAAATTCTAACGCGCACAAATTAATCGGTACTCCAGCCAATTTGATAAAGCGCTGCTGTTTGAACATTAAATTTTTATTTCCTCATTTTTGATCAACGTGAATTTAAGGCTTCATCAGTGTAACGCATTGTACTACAAGTTGATCTATTCATTTCCTCACCCTTTTTTGGTGCGTAACTTTTAGGTAGCGGATCGACTAGATCTATGTACATTGTTTTATTTAGTTGCTTAATGTTTGTATTTCAAGCCTAAGAACTTAGTTTTGTTTATTGAACACAGCCCGCAACTTGTATGGCCAAGATTCTTCTCGAATCTCCGACTTCGTTCTAGCATAGTAATGATCTCGTCACCCCTTGTTTACCTTTGTTTTGATTGGTTGTTAATTCCTTATGACGTGTACCAATAATATTCTCTTTCGATTTATGTAATTCCTTTTCTGGATGATTCGACGAGATTTTGTACAAATAAGAGTCAAAATTATGTTTAACCAGTCAACATCAAGTCTACAGTGAGTGATTGTTAAGTCTACCTACAGTGAGTGATTATAGAGTCAAGCTCTTGCGTTGGATTAAACAGTTTGCAATTTTTACTTGCGGACTTCGGACTTATTTTCTACGGACGAGTCGTGTTATTGGCTGTATAATTATATTTTCATACCCCTAGACAACAGAGCCTAACAGATCACCTCCATCATAAATCTGTTACAATCAGCGTGACACAGAATATTCAATACACGATTTCAGAAACTGTTGCATGAGCCAACTCTCACTCGCTATCTCTCTCCCTCACTCTTTATTTCTCTCTTACCTCTCTCTCTCTCTCACATCCTCAATATATCTTTCTAATATCCATCTATCGCTGGCTTGGTCTCTTCATCTCCAGTATTTATTCACCTGTGTATCTATCCATCTACCCATCTATCTATTTATCTACCTAGCTCTCTATAGATATCTTTTTAACTTCTTACTATCTATCTATCTATCTATCTATTTATTTATTTTCTTACTATTTTACTATCTATCTATTTATCGATCAATCTATACATCTCCATTTATGTTTATCTTTCTCTCACTCCGTCTTTGTAATTTCTTAAAGTACTAGTCTTACTTTTGTTTGACGCTGTGTTCTTGGAGCTACTAAACTTATCATGTTTATGAGAAATTCCCTTAATCTTCTTTCTATTGTGCTTTTCAATATTAAACTAATAGCTTTTTCTTAAAAAAAAAACTATTGACTGGTTTGCAAAGCATTCTTTAATTTCTTTTTTTTTGCAGTATAATCATTGCCCTTGTGATGTACACTTTTATATTGCATACTTAAGTTACTCATAAATTGGAAATTTTTTTGTTGGTTGGTTTAACTTATTTCCGTAGCCCCTCCCTATTCTCTCTCTCTCTCTCTCTCTCTCTCTCTCTCTCTCTCTCTCTCTATCTCTCTCTCTCTCTCTTTCTCTCTCTCTCTCTTTCTCCCCCCTCTCTCTCTTTCTCTCTGTTTCTCTTTCTCTCTCTCTATCTCTCTCTCTTTCTCTCTCCTCTAACTAGACTTTTATTTTACCTTGGTTCTTTTTTTCCTCAACAGTAAATAAATATAACAGATTATCGTTTTAAAACTTTGATAATACAACTTTTGTAAAACTTTGATGTCATGTATTAGTTATTTGAATAATGACCAAATTTTCCGTGTTTAATTAAATAGCTAAATATGTTTAAAAATTTTCAATTTGTATCTTAGAATCTGCCAAATGAGAAAAATAAGGTCATGTTCCTAATTTATCACAGCTTGAGCAAAAATTCACTTCAATGCTATCTTTCTATAATATCACAATTTTCTCCGCTGAAAGAGCAGATAATATTTATGATTAATTTCAGAATCACTTTTTGTCAATAAAAACCGTGTCGATATTTTCTTTAGAAACTTTTTTTCTCCCATTTACCTCAACCCGTTAAGATGCGCAGTGATTTGCCGAAAAGGGAAACAATTGGTTCATGCTTTAAACTTGTGACCTGGAGGAGCAATTCTCCATCATGGATTTGACATTTGAACACTTTAATATTACCATCAGACAATTATTGCTGACTATTGTTAATTCTGATGGGGTTTTTTATGCTGGTTGACGTCATGATAGTCTGCTAAAAAAAGGTTTCTATGGTAGCGGAGTGTAAATCCGGGTTCTGCTTCAGAAGCTTTGTGAGAATACAGTGAGACCCGCGGCTCCGTGAGCCAAGAATCTCTAGCGACCAAAACATAAAATAGAGAAAATCAACAAGATAAAATACAAGACATTAACAACAACAAAAAGATGGGCCGAAGGATACGATGCCGGCTAGATCAAGCTGCTAAACTGAGCGGCTGTAAGAGGTGCGGGCTGCCTGTATCCCTCCAACGGATCACAATGGTATGTCGGTTAGTTCAGTTGTTGGAGCGTCAGATGAACGCAATGCCTGACAAACGGACATAGATATAGAGTTTGTTCCATTCGTGGAACAGTTTGTTGCATTCGTGGAACAAACTTTATCGCAGCTCCTCGGTGACAGAAAATGATGATTTTGTTTATTAAGAAAGATGGGTAACCATTTCGTTAAATTAAACTGATATTTAAAAAAAAAGCACTACTAAAAAGGAAAAAAAAACTTCTTGCAAAGAATTCTGTGTTACCGGCTTTTCCCGGAACCCTGTAATAGAGGGGCCAAAGAGTTAAAATAAACTGTGCGAGCTATTTGCCAAGATCTTAGTGGCAAATTGGCATAAGTATGAGAGTTCAAACAAACAAAATAGTTTCTCGTAGAGTGTTTTGAAAATGTCAGATCCATAAATATAGCTGCTGAAGAATCTTAACTAGTGATCTATTTTTCTTTTTGATATCAACTCTAAAACTTAAAGAATTCATATAAACTGTCATGTGTAGCGGTCTGCCAAGTGGTTATTAGATGTACAGTTGTGTAGCGGTCTGCCGAAAGATTAATTAGATATACAGTTATATAGCGGTCTGCCGAAAGGTTAATTAGATGTACAGTTGTGTAATGGACTGCCAAAAGGTTTATTAGATGTACAGTTGTGTAGCGGTCTGCCAAAAGGTTTATTAGATGTACAGTTGCGTAGCTGTCTACCAAGTGGTTATTAGATGTACAGTTTTGTAGCGGTCTACCAAGTGGTTATTAGATGTACAGTTGCGAAGCGGTCTACCAAGTGGTTATTAGATGTACAGTTGTGTAGCGGTCTACCAAGTGGTTATTAGATGTACAGTTGTCTAGCGGTCTGCCAAGTGGTTATTAGATGTACAATTGTGTAGCGGTCTGCCAAGTGGTTATTAGATGTACAGTTGTGTAGCGGTCTACCAAGTGGTTATTAGATGTACAGTTGTGTAGCGGTCTACCAAGTGGTTATTAGATGTACAGTTGTGTAGCGGTCTACCAAGTGGTTATTAGATGTACAGTTGTGTAGCGGTCTACCAAGTGGTTATTAGATGTACAGTTGTGTAGCGGTCTACCAAGTGGTTATTAGATGTACAGTTGTGTAGCGGTCTACCAAGTGGTTATTAGATGCACAGTTGTGTAGCGGTCTGCCAAGTGGTTATTAGATGCACAGTTGTGTAGCGGTCTACCAAGTGGTTATTAGATGCACAGTTGTGTAGCGGTCTACCAAGTGGTTATTAGATGTACAGTTGTGTAGCGGTCTACCAAGTGGTTATTAGATGCACAGGTGTGTAGCGGTCTGCCAAGTGTGAAGCGACGCACAGCTCACACACTGGCCATACAGTGAAGGCGGGGGAATCTCTAGGTTTTGTCCTTGTGTCAAGAAGCATCAGGCCAGCTCCGTGCTCTTTCAGGAATACTTTTTATTTATTTATTTTTTTTTCCAGAAAAGGACCTTGTAACTTTAGTACACATGATGGCCTCCGCCTGTTAGCTGCCCATCTGTCTTTCTTTCTTTTTTTTTCCTTTTCAAACTTGCGTGGTATGCAGCGGTCGAGCGATTTCCCTGAGTCCGACCTTGACCTCTCAGATCAGAGCATTACATTCCGAGCTGTGTGTATGGCTGTGAGTTACCAGCCCCTGGCCCCACGGATTCAATTAGATAAATGGGATGAGCGAACCGGTTTACTCAATCACTGTGAATAACTTATGAGGCAAATATGAATGCCCCTTTATACTTATTGTGTAAACATTCTGCTTCATCTTAAAGACAAAAAATACTGTATTGCTGAAACTTCTGAACGGTAGAGCTTTAGAAATATTTTCAATGACCATCAAAGCGTTAGATGTTAATTATTGAAAAAATCAGGGAACCAATCTGTATAGACTTACGTTTTGCTCTAATACACTTTTATGCTACTGAAAAGGTTGCCGTGTGTGAATAATATAGGCTGACAGTTTTTTTCCCGCTTTTTTCCCTGTTAGTCCAACAGGATAGAGTTTCAACCGACGGCTCCAACATTTTCCTGATAGTTCTTATTCTATAAATAAACTGGCGCTCATTTTAGAAGGTTTCCACAGTTTCTGTTTCACAGCATACTCGTTTGTTCATCCAGGTGTTTCCAAACATGTATAAATTCTGAGTTCGTTTGTCCTTTGTTTTGGGAAGGTAATGATTAGAGAAAAATTCCTCCGGCTTTATAGTAATTCACCCGTGTAGATAAAGATCTTTGTTCAAATATGCGATCGTCCAAGTCACAGCGACACTTGACTCTGTGATAATTTTCGCTAGTATCTGTGTCTGGAGAGGATTTTTAAAACTTTTCAAGTATTCGCACCAGGGGCATTATGTTATTGGTAGATGACTGAAGGAAAATGTGTATAAACCAAGACACCAAAACGGCTTATACTATATCTCTTCCGCTCTCTCTATTTATCAAGAGAGAAAACTAAAGATGGATTTTCCTGCTTCCTATCAAGATGTTTGGGTAACAGACTATGATCAGGGTAAGGATGTGTTGAGATAGCTGGTTCAGAGAAGAGTGAAGGTTTCCTGAATACCGCCTAGTTGTCGGAGGAGAGGGGGAAGGAGAGGAAGGAAGAAGGTAAGAGGGGGGAGAGGAGACGAGAGGGAGGAGAGAGGCAAGAGGGAAGAGTAGAGACTGGAGAGAGGAGGAGGCAAGACGGGGAAGAGGAGATGGAAGGAAGGAGGGAGGCAAAAGAGAGGGGTGGAAGTGAGAAGGAGCATCTAGGTAAAAGGGAGGAGAGGAGACGGGAAAGAAGGAAAGAATGGAGACAGGAGAGGAGACGGGAAAGAAGGAAAGAATGGAGACAGGAGAGGAGACGGGAAAGAAGGAAAGAATGGAGACAGGAGAGGAGACGGGAAAGAAGGAAAGAATGGAGACAGGAGTGGAGACGAAGGGGAAGAACAAAACCCATGATTTTCCATCATTCGATCTTACCTTCACTGATCAAGCTGACCCGAGTTCTTGTCCCACTTTCTAAATATCAGGTTGTGTCGATCTGTAACCTTCACACACAACAATTTCTCCAATTTTCCTTATACGATTCCATTCATCGATCTCCCCCCCCCCAACCTACCCCCCCCCCCCCCCCAAATCTACCCAACAGAGTTTGCACCCATTTAGAAAACCCGTGACCTGATAAGAGGCTGTTATACCTCCCTCGCACATATTTATACCCATATCACTCAAACATAGATATAAACCCACCATTAACCCCCTCTCAAACTATGATTTCTCCACTTGTGAATCCATGTGCAAAACCACGCGATGAGTTCAGAGGTAATTGGAACTGCGATCAAACCCCACACTTCCTCCAGCAAATATTCGAACCTAAGCCATGTGACATCATCGACAAGAGCCCAATCGATCGAACTATGTGACCACTTAACACCTCACATCCAAGAGCTTACTCCCCTTCAGATAAATAACCCCTGTGGTTTACTGACACAATATACAAGGCTTGATCTAGAACTACCTCAAACATAATTTTCTTGGAAACGGCAATCGGTTGTTGTTAAACAAATAATTATAGAAATAAAAGGACAAATAAATGAATAAATAATGAATAAACAAATGAATAAATAAATAAGTACTTAAATGAATAAATTAAAGCGAAGCCGCTGTTAAAAACTTTCTGTTTAGTGAGATGGAACTGGAAAACAACAGATATATACTCCAGATATATACTCTGCTTTTCGAAGGTCAAGGACAGCGGCCTAATCCAGTTTGTAGGCCGCTGGTTGAGCAACGGCCCCCAGGGGAGACAAGCCGAGGCCACGCGAGGTGCAGAGCTGGCTTTTACCACCCCCGAGTGCAAATAGCCCTGGACTTCCGGTCCCTTGGCTGTGTAGAACCAGCAGGGACTACGGACACCAATGCGCTGCAGACGATTCCAGTTACTGCAGTCTAGTTCATCGCACAATTAGTCTGGTTATATAATATAATCCTGAGAAAAATATTGTTATCCCTATATATTATACCGAAAATTTTCGTTATATTTGGCAAGGGACACTTAAACACTTTCTTTTTGACAGAAGTATAACAACCCTGCTAGAAAGGATTTTGAAACAGTTTCGTAGCTAACACCTGACAAAGTTTAATTGTTTTTGGTCAAAAATAAAGGAACCTTTGTGCTTCATTTCAAAATTTACAATTGCGGCCATTACCTTAGCAATCGATAAACATTTAGAGAGCAAAAAAACATTTGTGCCTAATTTGAATATGGGTTATCTCATGGCAACTTTACCTTAAGTCTTTTGCAAAAATTGTGTAAAAAGGATCTTAATTTGCGCCCCCCCGCACACACACACACTTAAATGGATCAGAGCTGCAGATTCTCTGCAGCAGAAGATATCACTGAACTGTATGCGTATGATGCGCCGGAAGTCTCCAGAAACGACCTGGTTATCACCTGAGTATTGTATCCGGGATTCGACCTCAAAAACTCAAAGCTGAAATTCTTGTGCTCGTTTCATTCCTGTTATCTAGTGCTTGGACTGAATGTATAAATATGAAGAAACTTTAATATTTGATTACAAGTTTGATGTGCTAAGGATTGACTTAAATTAACATGAAAAATGTTTTTTGCCATTTTAAGTGATTTACATGATTGTTTTAATCCCAGACTGAGGGTCCTGTATTTTCGAACGAGAGAGATAGAAGGAGAGAGAGAGAGAGAGGGAGAGAGAGAGAGAGAGAAAGAGAGAAAGAGAGAGAGAGAGAGAGAGAGAGAGAGAGAGAGAGAGAGAGAGAGAGAGAGAGAGAGAGACAGACAGACAGACAGACAGACAGACAGAAAAAGTGATCTGAGTTGCCCCATACCCTGGCATTGTGCAGGCGTCGCCAGTAGCAAACACCATCAAAGAAGGTTAAAGGTGAATGAGGTCAAGCCCGGTGCACTAGACCAGTAATATGATTAATTCTCGAGGAGGATCCGGGCATTTCTCTGCCTCTGGGGTTTCAACGTCAACCAGATGGTGCCTGTTACAACCAGATGGTGCCTGTTACAACCAGATGGTGCCTGTTACAACCAGATGGTGCCTGTTACAACCAGATGGTGCCTGTTACAACCAGATGGTGCCTGTTACAACCAGATGGTGCCTGTTACAACCAGATGGTGCCTGTTACAACCAGATGGTGCCTGTTACCAGCACTAAAACTTACAACATCGGGTTGTTATTTGAGATTACTCTAGAATCTTTCGATTTTCTCATTCAAACCGACCAATCCATCACCCCTACTTCTATTTTATAAAAATGTTGGTTTACATCTAGAGTCTAGAATAAACTTGCTTTAATGAAGTACCATAATATTTGTGTCTCTTCTACTCTCTCCGATGTAACATGACAGAATACTCTGGTCAGAAAAATCCTGTCCGATGGGTGCTATTCTACCCGCCAGAGAGTGACATAAAAACTAAACTCGTCGCCTTCGATCAGTCCGTCGTAGATGGGTGTAACGCGTGTGTGTCAGTGTGTGGGTCATCTCGTCGGCCTCGTAACACAAATCTCTTTTGATACAGAAGACTTGGGATTGCATTACATCACAGTGTGGTGCACAAAATATCAACAAATCCTCCCATAACCTGATTAGAGAGGACATCACTGGTTTGACTTTGGTTTAAGAAACGTTTCTCTGACCCAGGCAAAACAGGTTGGCGTGGCTGAGAGCAGGTAAACAGGACCAGGCGGTCAATCTACACTGACCGGTCACGTGTACCAACAGGAGATCGATGAACGGCCATGTGCCTCCTGGACATCGGTCAGGCTTGACCTCTCATAATGCTATAGAAGGCAGACATCGGACTTTCCTAACAGATTGATATAGATTTATAAAACCACTAAACGTTAGATCTACGCTACCTTGGAACTGTCCAAATCATTCTGCTGAAGGAAAGTTTTTCGAGAAAAAAATTCTATCACTTCTCTTTAGCCTGGGGTACTTTAATACAAAATAAAACAATAAAAAACATCAACACCAGGTAAATCGGGCAATAAGGCTAGTTGAACCAAGCAATACGTACACTGTGCATTAGTCAGAATGGGTTTGAGCTAATCAGCGTGGTGGGAGAGAAAATACAGGTAAAAGGTATTACAGATAAAATTTAATTGGTAATGATAATTTTACAAGATAATATGTTTAAAATTCTAATAAGGACGTGTGGTACTTGCATCATCCAAAGAATATTCCGAATAATAATGGCGTGTGGTACTTGTATTATCCAAAGGATATTCCGAATAATAATGACGTGTGGTACTTGTATTATCCAAAGGATATTCCGAATAATAATGACGTGTGGTACTTGTATTATCCAAAGGATATTCCGAATAATAATGACGTGTGGTACTTGTATTATCCAAAGGATATTCCGAATAATAATGACGTGTGGTACTTGTATTATCCAAAGGATATTCCGAATAATAATGACGTGTGGTACTTGTATTATCCAAAGGATATTCCGAATAATAATGACGTGTGGTGCTTGTATTATCCAAAGGATATTTGAATGATAATGGAGTGTAGTACTTGTATTATCCAAAGGATATTCCGAATAATAATGACGTGTGGTACTTGTATTATCCAAAGGATATTCCGAATAATAATGACGTGTAGTACTTGTATTATCCAAAGGATATTTGAATGATAATGGAGTGTAGTACTTGTATTATCCAAAGGATATTCCGAATAATAATGACGTGTGGTGCTTGTATTATCTAAAGTATATTCCGAATAATAATGGCGTGTGGTACTTGTATTATCTAAAGGATATTCGAATGATAATGGAGTGTAGTACTTGTATTATCCGAAGGATATTCCGAATAATAATGGCGTGTGGTACTTGTATTATCTAAAGTATATTCCGAATAATAATGGCGTGTGGTACTTGTATTATCTAAAGTATATTCCGAATAATAATGGCGTGTGGTACTTGTATTATCCAAAGGATATTCCAAATAATAATGGCGTGTTGTACTTGTATTATCCAAAGGATATTCGGAATAATAATGGCGTGTTGTACTTGTAATATCCAAAGGGTTTTCCAAATAATAATGGCCTGTGTTACTTGTATTATCCAAAGGATACTCCCAATAATCTTGAAACTGAGCTTAACATCATGCACCAACTTGGATCTATTGATTTGTACTGGAGGCTTGTGAGAACATACGACTCTGTCTGAAGTAGGATTTAGCGGGGATGGAAGTGAAGCAAAGCTTGACTTTTCTCTTTTTTTACTAGACTTACCTTGACAAAAGTGGCCAATTTCCAACTCATTCCCCGCTCTCTCTCTCTCTCTCTCTCTCTCTCTCTCTCTCTCTCTCTCTCTCTCTCTCTCTTTCCACTCAACTTTCTCTCTGTCTTCCTTTCTTTCTTTCTCTCTTTTTGTCTGTCTGCCTGTCTCTGCCTCCCCTCAGCCAAACCCCATCCATTCTTTGTTTTTGTCTCTGTCTGTCTGTCTGTCAACCAGTCTCTATCAACTTCTAATTCGACATCACGTTGACCCAAGTCCTTTTTTATCACCCGTTAACCGTAATCCCTTAATAGTTTCCTTCGGTCCAGTCTGCACTTTGCTTTAAAAATGTCAAAGGCACGCTTAATCTACCATTGATTTTATCTCGGCCAAAACCTTACTCAAATTCACTTATAGGTTAAATACGAAAATTCATTTTTGAAAAAATAATGTAAAAAAATCTCATGGTTCAAACTCATCTTTTTCCTCAACAGATTGCTTTTCCAACCAAGCATTGTTTCACAGCAGTAGACCTCATGATGCAAACGAGGTTTTCTCCCCTTAAAACCTCCCATCATATTCCCCGGACCCGACAGTGTTGGTTGTCGTGGGGTGTTGGTCAGCCCATCGCGAGGTCCATCTCTAGCACAGCGGTCACATTGGTCATCCTCCTGTCCTCCCACGGTCTGAGCCTCTGCAGCGCTAACCTCAGCTTCAGCGGCGGCAGCAGATACAGCGACGCCTGGCTGGACTGGGCACAGTCGGACGACCCGTCGTACTACCCGTCAGACCAACACGCCCTCGCACCGTCCACCACCGGTCAGCTGCTGGACAGCAAGGCCGAGGCCACGTCACCGTCCGAGCCGAAGATCGCCACCGAGGGCGACGTGGTGTTTGGCGGGCTGTTCCCCATGCACGAGCAGGGAGTGGCCGGCACCGGGCAGACGTGTGGGAGGATCAAGCGCGAGAAAGGCATCCAGCGCCTGGAGGCGATGCTTTACGCTGTTGACCTTATCAACTCTGACCCGGAGATCCTCCCCGGCTTGACCATCGGGATGCATGTCCTGGATACCTGCTCGGACGATACGTTCGCCCTGGAGCAGTGCATGGACTTCATCAAGGCGCAGTTATCCTCCATGGATGCTGAGGAATACTGGTGTCAAGACCTCAAACCGCCCATCTACAGGCCCATGCGTCCAGTGGCCGGGGTGATTGGAGCGGCCTCTAGCCCTGTGTCCATCATGGTGGCCAATATACTCAGGCTCTTCAAGGTGAGAGAGAGGGAGAGAGAGAGAGAGAGATAGAGAGAGAGAAAGAGAGAGAGAGAGAGAGAAAGGAAAGGAAAGAGAGAGAGACTGCGTGTCTCTATCATTGGGGCCAATACACTCAGGCTTTTAAAGAGAGAGAGAGAGAGTGAGAGAGAAAAGAGAGAGAGGGCATGCTTCTATCAATTTGGCCAATACCCTTAAACTCTACGAGATGAGAGGGATCACGGATATGTTGATCAGTTTGACCAAAGCTATCAGAACCACACGCCACCCTTTTTTCCTCCGCCCCCTGGTATGAGATACATACGATAAATCAGCCTCTGAATCAACGCTTACAATATTCAACAAAGGAAACCGGTGCTTCCTGATATAATTAGGGGAAGCACAGACAGTACTGTGACAATGCCGGTTAAAATTCTGTCTTTGCTCTAAACTTTTTCCCTTTCACAATTAAAATCTCATATTTCGAACTCGATTCTGTAAAAACACACACAATAGTTAAAATAGCCATATTTTACTCGATACAGCAACCTTTAGGAGATTACCGACTCCCGAGGAAATTAAAGAAATTATCAGTTTTATCAAGTTTATTTCTGAACTTATTCAACACAAAGCAAGCCTCACGGTTTTTATAATACCCAGTAATTTTGCCGCTCAATAGGATTTTCCGTTCATTCTTATTAGTACAAGCTCACCTCCATCATGAGACCACAACAACATTGGTTGGACTACAAGGCATCTCGGAGGATGAATCCTTCCTAATGCTATAGTGATATAAAACTGGCTGGTCAAGAGCTTAAAGATTCACAAGGAACAGTTTTATCACGATGATATTTTTTGCCAGATCCAGCGATTCTGTGGAAATGTTCCAGTTGCACAGATACTTGATTACCTAGCATAGAGGCTGTCCTGTCAATGTTCCAGTTGCACAGATACTTGATTACCTAGCATAGAGGCTGTCCTGTCAATGTTCCAGTTGCACAGATACTTGATTACCTAGCATAGAGGCTGTCCTGTCAATGTTCCAGTTGCACAGATACTTGATTACCTAGCATAGAGGCTGTCCTGTCAATGTTCCAGTTGCACAGATACTTGATTACCTAGCATAGAGGCTGTCCTGTCAATGTTCCAGTTGCACAGATACTTGATTACCTAGCATAGAGGCTGTCCTGTCAATGCCACATTTGAATCTCTATTCCCCCCGTGTCTCTCTCTCTCTCTCTCTCTCTCTCTCTCTCTCTCTCTCTCTCTCTCTCTCTCTCTCTCTCTCTCTCTCTCTCTCTCTCTCTCTCTGTCTGTCGGAGACAAAACGGACAGCAAACGAAAATATTAACCTCTCTTGCGGACATTTATATCAATCAAACTAACGAACGAATTTCAACGGATGAGGAGCAACAGAAATAATATATTGTAAGAAGTAATATTTCTGGCCCAACTGGGGAACAGTTTTTACTAAAAAAAACTAGACAGACATGGAATCTTTGTCACATTCTTAATATGAAAAGAAAGACAGTTATAAAGACTATAATATTTCACCAGCTGATAGAAAACATTTTTTTTTGTCCGAAAAATCAATTCTATGTTGTACTTTTCTGTCTAGTGACCGAAGATTTGAGAGGTAAAACTCAAATAAAAGCCGAACGATCTGGACAGTCTCTGCTACATGTAGGATGCTGCGGCTCTTACAGTGAATTACACCCCTTCGTCGACTCAAACTTTCTTCATAACCATACCATCCTTCCTTTCTTAGCTTTTTATTCCTTTCTCTCTTTTTCATCGGTACCAGTGCGTCTCGTGTTAAAGGGTTTACATTGTCAGTTTCGGTCTGTTTTATCTTAGTTTCCCTGTCACTCAATCTCTGTTCTACTTCACTTATTCTGTAGTAGCTTTCTACTGTCTTTCTTTTGATATCTCTGTCTCTCTCTCTCTCTCTCTCTCTCTCTCTCTCTCTCTCTCTCTCTCTCTCTCTCTCTCTCTCTCTCTCTCTCTCTGTCTCTCTGTCTCTCTCTCTGTCTCTCTCTCTCTCTCTCTCTCTCTCTCTCTCTCTCTCTCTCTCTCTCTCTCTCTCTCTCTCTCTCTCTCTCTCTGTAAATAGAAATTAAAAATACCACACCTGAAGGATAACTTTGAAATTATACAGGATCCAAAAAGACTCGTCTATGTCTATAAATAGTATAATACACGATCTAAAAGGAAATAAGCACACAACCTGATAATTACAGGACAAAAAAAGAAATAACAAAACTATTATCATATACTACTGACGAAGCTTAAAAAGTTTATATGTTGAATTGAAAATAGTTTTGTTATTTCTTTTTTGTCCTGTAATTATAAAATTGTGTGCATATTTCCTTTTAGACCTTCTCTCTCTCTCTCTCTCTCTCTCTCTCTCTCTCTCTCTCTCTCTCTCTCTCTCTCTCTCTCTCTCTCTCTGCCATTATCTACAACCTTTAGCTTTGATTCATCTGTTAATCGATCGATTTATCTTCATCTCACCCAATCTTTCTATCTATCTGTTTATCAACCAATCTACATACCTTTCTATCTATCTATCTGTTTATCAACCAGTCTACATACCTTTCTATCTATCTATCTATCTGTTTATCGACCAATCTACATACCTTTCTATCTATCTATCTGTTTATCAACCAGTCTACATACCTTTCTATCTATCTATCTATCTGTTTATCAACCAGTCTACATACCTTTCTATCTTTCTATCTATCTGTTTATCAACCAATCTACATACCTTTCTATCTATCTATCTGTTTATCGAGCAGTCTACATATCTATCTATCTATCTGTTATCGACCAGTCTACATACCTTTCTATCTATCTATCTGTTTATCGGCCAGTCTACATATCTTTCTATCTATCTATCGGTTTATCGGCCAGTCTAAATATCTTTCTATCTTTCTATCTGTTTATAGACCAGTCTACATATCTATCTATCTATCTATCTATCTATCTATCTATCTATCTGTTTATCGACCAGTCTACATATATTTCTATCTATCTATCTGTTTATCGGCCAGTCAACATATCTTTCTATCTATCTATCTGTTTATCGGCCAGTCTAAATATCTTTCTATCTATCTATCTGTTTATAGACCAGTCTACATATCTATCTATCTATCTATCTATCTATCTCTTTATCGACCAGTCTACATATCTTTCTATCTATCCATCTGTTTATCGACCAGTCTACACATCTTTCTATCTATCTATCTGTTTATCGACCACTCTACATATCTTTCTATCTATCTATCTGTTTATCGACCACTCTACATATCTTTCTATCTATCTATCTGTTTATCGACCAGTCTACATATCTATCTATCTATCTATCTATCTATTTATCGACCAGTCTACATATCTTTCTATCTATCTATCTGATTATCGACCAGTCTACATATCTTTCTATCTATCTATCTGTTTATCGACCAGTCTACATATCTATCTATCTATCTATCTATCTATCTATCTATCTATCTATCTGTTTATCGACCAGCCTACATATCTATCTATCTATCTATCTGTTTATCGACCAGTCTACAAATCTATCTATCTATCTATCTGTTTATCGACCAGTCTACAAATCTATCTGTCTATCTATCTGTTTATCGACCAGTCTATATATCTTTCTATCTATCTATCTGTTTATCGACCAGTCTATATATCTTTCTATCTATCTATCTGTTTATCGACCAGTCTACATATGTTTCTATCTATCTGTCCATCTATTTATCGACCAGTCTACAAATCTATCTATCTATCTATCTGTTTATCGACCAGTCTACATATCTATCTATCTATCTATCTGTTTATCGACCAGTCTACATATCTTTCTATCTATCTATCTGTTTCTCGACCAGTCTACATATCTTTCTATCTATCTATCTATCTATCTGTTTATCGACCAGTCTATATACCTTTCTATCTATCTATCTGTTTATCGACCAGTCTACAAATCTATCTGTCTATCTATCTGTTTATCGACCAGTCTACATATCTTTCTATCTATCTATCTATCTGTATATCGACCAGTCTATATATCTTTCTATCTATCTATCTATCTGTTTATCGACCAGTCTACATATCTTTCTATCTATCTATCTGTTTATCGACCAGTCTACATATCTATCTATCTATCTATCTGTTTATCGACCAGTCTACATATCTTTCTATCTATCTATCTGTTTATCGACCAGTCTACATACCTTTCTATCTATCTATCTGTTTATCGACCAGTCTACATATCTTTCTATCTATCTATCTGTTTATCGACCAGTCTACATATCTTTCTATCTATCTATCTGTTTATCGACCACTCTACATATCTTTCTATCTATCTATCTGTTTATCGACCAGTCTACATATCTTTCTATCTATCTATCTGTTTATCGACCAGCCTACATATCTATCTATCTATCTATCTATCTGTTTATCGACCAGTATACATATCTATCTATCTGTCTATCTATCTGTGTATCGACCAGTCTACATATCTTTCTATCTATCTATCTGTTTATCGACCAGTCTACATATCTATCTATCTATCTATCTGTTTATCGACCAGTCTACATATCTTTCTATCTATCTATCTGTTTATCGACCAGTCTACATATCTTTCTATCTATCTATCTATCTATCTATCTGTTTATCGACCAGTCTATATACCTTTATATCTATCTATCTGTTTATATGTTTATCGACCAGTCTATATACCTTTCTATCTATCTATCTGTTTATCGACCAGTCTACATATCTTTCTATCTATCTGTCTGTTTATCGACCAGTCTACATATCTTTCTATCTATCTGTCTGTTTATCGACCAGTCTACATATTTTTCTATCTATCTGTCTGTTTATCGACCAGTCTACATATCTTTCTATCTATCTGTCTGTTTATCGACCAGTCTACATATCTTTCTATCTATCTGTCTGTTTATCGACCAGTCTATATACCTTTCTATCTATCTATCTGTTAATCGACCAGTCTACATATCTTTCTATCTACCGATCTATTAGGCTGCCGATCCACCATTTTATCATTTCGTGTAGCTACCTATTTTCTCATTGACCTTTGATTGTTCCCCTGTCAACCTCTGTCCAGACCGTGCCATAATGCTGAGTGACATTACTAATCTCTGTGCCAGGCTTGAGATCATGGGCTTTCTCTGGCCTGTCTCTCAAGGGCATTAACTCTTCTTAGTCTGTGGAAAGAGCAGGTCTTAAAACAAAGT
>JAWDGP010003779.1:340000-350000 GCA_033675545.1 Elysia crispata
AGTCTTACGCTCCTCTGGAACAGTTGAAAACACTCCAGTTAGACTTCGGTTAAGAATCGGCGTCTGGTTTCCTATCGTGGTATTTTTTGTCTGCGGTTTATTGCGGTTTTATTCAGATTCTCTTTCTACACGATACATTTTAAAAGTATCAAATATAGTGCTAGGTGCTAAAAAATTATTGAATTTCATGTAGTTATACATAATACAAAACCTAAAAAAGGGTGTTTTTATAGGTTTAGATTAGTTTCAAAGTCTCATATATTCCTACAGAAAGTTTTAAAACCCATTTAATTGCAGTTGTGTACTTAAAATATGATTATCTCGCACAGTATATTATTCCGACAGCAGGATTTTTGTAAACTCTGTAATGTAACGCACAGATACAAATGGTATATGTTTATGCTACATGCCGCCTCCTCCTTCTAAAACGAGTCTCCTACACTCCGGCGCCGAACCGGTTTTCGCCAGTTCTCCTCCAACCTTCCCATTTGTTGTTTGTGAGGGAAAGCGAAAGTTTCCTGCTGTAACTTCTACTCAGACCTTATAGTTCTACTACTAATCGTTCACCCACGCAGAACCATTAAAAGCTTTTATTTTTATTCCTTTCTTTCCGTCGGTGGGCTGAAAGCGCTTTTGCCATTTTATGCGTTTTTCATTGGTGATGTTGTATGTTGGGGAAAATAATTAGAGAGGAAAAAATTATTCTAGATCTTAGATAATGACATCTAGTGCTTGCGTGGATACCAAACCACGATGTCATATTTCACGTGCCCAGATCGAAGCATGTTGTACCGGCTTCAGTACTTGATTATGGTTTTCATTCCAGGCGCCTTGACTTATTTAAGAAAGTTTTGTGATGACGGTATAAGGGCTTATAGAGAAAACTTGCTGGAGATGAAGTAAACCCTCCATTTTGTCTATCCTCTTTGACAAGGTTTTATGGTTTTAAGTTCACTCCAGCAATTCCATGATTTGTCCTTACCCTAAATTTTCATGCTACTAATTTGAAGAAAATTGGATGTGTAAACATGATTTAGAGTGCTGCTGCTGGTACCCAGTTATCTTGTCGGCGTGTGGCAGCGGAGGTTGGTTGATCGATGTGTTGGTCCACGTGCATGTGACTGACGCCTGTAGCTGGTGAGCAGGTCGCTAGCATCACGCCTCCTCCACTGCTGTACTGTGGCGCAGACAAGAGTTCATGCGCTTAGGAAAAAGTCTCTGATGTAACACTTGAACCCATTAGAACTGTTCAATTAATTTCATAATCTGCTGAGTGCTCTAAAAATCGGATGCTAATCGTTGTATTAGATCACAGGCCGAAATATCTGAGAGAGTGAGTGAGAGACAGAGGCAGGGGGAGAGAGGGAGAAAGAGAGGGAGAGAGAATGAGAGAGAGAGACAGACAGATAGACAGACAGAGAAGGAGAAAGAGAGAGGGAGACAGAGGAAGAAAGAATCAGAGAGAGAACGAGAGAGAGAGAGAGAGGGAGAGAGAGAAAGTGAGAGAGAAAGAGAAGGAGAGAAAGAGAGAAAAGACAGGCAGGGAGAAAAAAAAAACCGAATTACGTACAATTAAAGACGGCGGAAATTCAGTAGCTAAGAATAGAATTGGTGAGATAGAAATATGATGACAAAAGGAGCGCGATTGGTTGCGGCTTTGGGACAGATAAGGAAGAGACTGGAAAAGAAGGAGGAGGAGGGGTGGTGGAGGGAGGTGAGTATAATCCGAGCATATAGATTTAGATCATGTCATCTTCTTTTAGGCCGTATCAGGACATCAGAAAAATACCCATCGCTTTCTAGGCTATGTCAATAGACCCCCAGATTATCTCACCGGAAGTGCGTCAACAGTAACCCAGGGTTTGGGAGCTGTTTCAACCGCTCTCCGTTATGTCTTGACTAACAACGAAGAACAATTCTTGAAGAACGCACACACATAATAACGATACTGGAACGAAAATTAATTTTCTCTATAAGTGTATGGAATCATATTTACGCTTTCATATCGTTGAGTTTAAACACCTCCTTGACACACATGAGATGAGTTTTAGTAAAACAAACCGAAACAAAAACAAAACGAAACAAAAAACGAAAATAATGTATACAAACAACTAAGTTCCCCTTTTTTAAAATAAATATAGATACATTATGCTGTTTACATTTAAAACAAAAAAAAAAAAAAGAAAATAACATATAAAAATTTTATTCTCTTTATATTTTTTTTTCCTCTGGATTTTGTTTAATTTACGATTACATGTTATACAAAGAGGCTAAACGGATAGATAAGTAATTAGATCAGAAGACAAGGGGACAGATAAAGAGATAATGTCCTTTTTTGTTAGCATTAATACCTAGTCCCTGAATGATAGGTAGGCTGGTAGATAGATAGATAGACTCATATGTAGACCGCTAGATAGATATATGAATAGGCAGATCAATATATAAATTAATAGACTGATAGATAGATAAATTGATATAGATATAGGAAGACAGATAAACAGACAGACAGATAGACAGATAAATAGATAGAAAAATAGATAGATAGATAGATAGATATATGAATAGGCAGATCAATATATAAATTAATAGACTGATAGATAGATAAATTGATATATATATAAATATATATATATATATATATATATATATATATATATATAGGAAGACAGATAAACAGACAGGCAGACAGATAGACAGATAATAAGATAGAAAAATAGATAGATAGATAGATAGATAGATAGATAGATAGATAGATAGATAGATAGATAGACAGATATAAAGGTTGGTAGAAAGATCGATAGGCAGACAGTCTGCTTGCTGATTATTCTAGCATTGTGTAATAGTACCCGGCAATGAGGAGCGTTAATAATGATAATAAAACTGATTACTTAGAGAGATAAGTTGGTGGATAGATAGATGAGAGATAAGATTCAATAATTAGACTAAACGGCGATCTAGTCCCTCCACACTGCTGTCAGCCAACGACCCGAGCCAGCCTCACAGCAGCTGGAGGAGGTGGACATGGGTCAGCAACAATTAGAGAGGTCCAGTGATCACTCGCTGGCCACTCTTGCTTTGGAAACCTGAATCACTCCTCCCTAGACCACTCCTTTACGCGCCAGTCTTACGCCAGTGATAGTCCAGACGATGTTATCACATGCCTGGCCAATAAAGATAGCAATTCATCAGGGCATTTTCAATATCCATCAGTCACTCAGCCTCTGGCCGTTTAACATAGGCACACATTGTATTATATGTATATAAGCGCAAAATGTGTTGGTCTTTTCTCCAAGCGTTCAGGATTCAATAAAGAAGACTTTAAGTTGAAGTGGCCATGTCATAGTTCAACCTACAGATTTAAAGCCTGGAACATGTATAGCGTGCAGACTCCACTTCACCGTATCCCTGATACGAGTTTCGTCTCGTCAGCAAGTTTCATTGTTCCGTGGTGATGGTTGATTATGGACATGTGTTTTTGTTCACTAACCCGCTCATTGAAAGGTTGTTGAAGCATTTCCTCTGACCATTATGATCGTGTTACCCCCAAACAACACCGATATCAACAATCTGACCATGGATATAACGAGAGCTAATTAGTTCCGTCTTGCTATTAACTTTATCAATGGGTTTCTATGACGAACCATGCCAGTTCATTTCGCTGGGTACAGAAAAAAATCGATCTTTACAAAGTTCCAACAAAGGGTTAATCATCATCCTTAGCTCTATACCATTACCTTCATAAAGAACGTACCCGGTGCTTTGCTAAACTTTCAGAGATAGGCGTGTCATTACCTTCATAAAGAACGTACCCGGTGCTTTGCTAAACTTTCAGAGATAGGCGTGTCATTACCTTCATAAAGAACGTGCCCAATGCTTTGCTAAACTTTCAGAGATAGGCGTGTCATTACCTTCACAAAGAACGTGCCCAATGCTTTGCTAAACTTTCAGAGATAGGCGTGTCATTACCTTCACAAAGAACGTGCCCGGTGCTTTGCTAAACTTTCAGAGATAGGTGTGTCATTACCTTCACAAAGAACGTGTCCAATGCTTTGCTAAACTTTCAGAGATAGGCGTGTCATTACCGACACAAAGAACGTGCCCGGTGCTTTGCTAAACTTTCAGAGATAGGCGTGTCATTACCTTCATAAAGAACGTGCCATTGCTTTGCTAAACTTTCAGAGATAGGTGTGTCATTACCTTCACAAAGAACGTGCCCGGTGCTTTGCTAAACTTTCAGAGATAGGTGTGTCATTAAGAATGTCACCTTGACTAGAAAAAGCCTGATTATAATCCTATTTTCTACCCGGGTTCTAGCGATGTCCGTCACAAGAATCCTGTAGAACTATTTCCATTCCCTGTCACCATTATGTGGCTTTAACGCGTCTTTTGGTTGATGTTTGGGGACGTTAATTAGGCAGTAGGTAGGACTAATCTGTCCCCTTCTCACACCTTCAAAAACAGTAGCAACCCGAAACATTCCACAAGAAATAGAAGAAGAAGTGTTAAAACTCTAGTTCAGGTTGTTCTCTTAAAATAATAACTTTATAAAATAATTATCCTTGTTTACTGTTGTTTGAGATATTACGGATATATTTTGAAACAGAGAAACGAAACAAAACAGGCGCTGCGAGGTAAGGGCGTTCCAAACATCAAGATGACTCACACATAGACACACATACATACTTGATATATATTAGCAACTCGCATGTAAAAAATAAAGATAAAAGTACAATGACAGAGATTGATCGAAGCAAGTAAACAAGAATAGGTAATTCAACCAAGTAAAGCTTGGAAACTTCCCCAGACTAACAGGTCAACCTGGAGATGATGTTAGCCAGGTTTGCCTCGTGGCTAGTTAGTGGACAAACTGACCAGTACCGGACTTAATCCGCTGGGAAAGGCGTGATTGTTAGCGCAGTGAAGTGAGGGATGCGGTGATGATAAAGATGGAGATGATGGTGACAATGATGACGATATGATAACAATAATGATTGTAAAAATGATGATATGTATGAGAATGGTGATGAAAATGATGGCGATGATGATGACAATAATGATTGTAATAATGATGATATGTATGAGAATGATAATGAAAATGATGGCAATGATGATAACAATAATGATTGTAATAATGATGATAATGACGCCACGATGATAAGTGTAACAATGATGATAATTTGAAAACAGTTATGATTTTAATGTCAATGATAAGTATGACATTGAAAATGATAACCATGTTGACAATTTGAAAACAATGATGATTTTAATGTCAATGATAAGTATAACATTGAAAATGATTACAATGATGACAATATGATAACAGTGATGATTTTAATGTTAATGATAAGTATAACATTGAAAATTATAACAATGATTACAGTATGACAATAATGATGATTTCAATGTCAATGATAAGTATAACATTGAGGATGGCAATTTGACGAAAATGACAACAATGATGACAATATGATAACAATGACTTGAATGTGGCTAATAAGTATAATATTGATAATTACAATGACAACGATAATGATAAAATGATATTGAATGACCATCCTAAAAATAACAACCCTTAGAAAGTTTGATTTTTCGAAATTGCTTGTAAGTTTCTGCCATAGGCACGTCGGCCACAGTTCAATTTAAAATATTATAAATTATTATAAAATATTACCTACCCCTCAGGAAAGAGAATTACAAAAAGAATTTAGTATATAAGGGAAAACACAAAGTTTTTTTTTTTTTTTTTTGCACTTCGATCTATTGCCTGGAAACGCCCATATTCCTAGCAGAAGAACTTCACCACATAGCTGAGCTACATGGATCTGAAAGAGCCAAGAAAAGAAAGAGAGGGCTACATGAAAAGAAAGGGGGGGGGGCAATCGAGACTTGGTGGGGGGGGGGGGGAAGCTCTATTACTTTGATGTGGATCAGTATATTCGTCTGAAAAGTTGAATAAAAGAAAGAAGCGGACATAAAGAGAGTTTAGGGGAACTGTGAGCATTCCTCACGGCTCCAGTCTCAGCTGAAGAGAGTTTAGGGAAACTTTTAGCATTCCACACGGCTCCAGTCTCAGATAAAGAGAAGGGGAGAGATTAATGCTGAAAGGTTAAAGATAATTTCGGGAGAGAAAGTGTTAATACTTAATGGGCTAAAAGTAGCGCTGGTTTTTAGTCTTCTTTCAATTAGTTTGGCCTCAGAGAAACAGCTCAATGGTTATACTAGAAGTGTTGTTTCACTTGCATCATTTTTGTTAATTAAAAATGTAAAAGTGCTGGAAAAATAAACAATTTAATTCACCGCACATTATTGACTCAAAATTTAACATTTTGCCTCCACGTCTGCCCTCTTTCTTAATCAAAGCATTTTCTAATCAGTTTTTGAAAAGCTATGATATCGAGATCGCTCAATCTCTGATCAACATAATCGAGAGGTAACCAAATTAACAGACTTTTTTTTCCCCACTTTTCACTGAAAACTTGGCAGTGAAGAGGGCGTCTCAACTGATGTTCACTACCGTGACAACTATTACAACCTCCTCAATAGCTGCGAGAACTTTCCTCTGGTGGCTGGACCTGGTGTTAGAACCACAATCACGTTTGCTGATCAACAGAACTGATGATGTCGTGAGGATAATAGAGGGGGGGGGGGGATTTTTGATAATTCCAAAAGTTCAAAACAAAGCAACAAGTGAAACCATTATGTTGTGTGAATTTTCGTTTCTTTACTCGTATACGCAGTAAAAAGCCCCAGTAACATTTTACAAATTTCATTTCACAGTGAGCTAACAAAGTCCCGATCTTAAATATTTATCGACTTCAATTTTAATTAATAACTATACCGATATAAACCTTCCCACCCCATAATGCCCCATAGAGGATATGAAAGAGTACAGATAGGTAAGAATCTTATAAGGTTAATTTGAACGCAATCTTTACACAAACGGGTATCTCCCAATTTTTTTTTTTTTTACGAAGCTTGAGCTTCTATACATAATCCTTTGTCTTCCATGCAAATACGTAACGTTCGTTTATGCAAACATAATTATAATTCTGAAACGCGAGGGGTGCGCATAAAGCCAGGGTTCGATGGATAATATCGAAGCTTTTTTCTGTCTCCGTCAGTTTCAAACTGAAATGGCGAGCTTCAGTCTGTCGGCATTGTGTACCATGGATTGATTCACTAGGAAAGTTATAGAAGGCTACTTATAGAATCGATGGGGGAAAGATCTGCTAATAGGACAACGAAATGTCATAAGTTCTAATCGCCCAGTGACGGCTGTTCGAATCACATGGTAGTCTTCATTTCTGTTTTTGACATTCCTCACGTGCAACCATCATGAGGTACTGCACGCACCTGGGCTGGAAGCCGAGGGCAGGGCATA
This sequence comes from Elysia crispata, assembly GCA_033675545.1. Taxonomy (NCBI): domain Eukaryota; kingdom Metazoa; phylum Mollusca; class Gastropoda; family Plakobranchidae; genus Elysia; species Elysia crispata. The sequence goes on from JAWDGP010003779.1 coordinate 347,382, forward strand.
AGATAGATCCTGGAACAATGTAAGGGGGAAGAGCAGAGGAGAGGGGGTAAAGAGAGGGAGGGAGAGAGAGGGAGGGAGAGAGAGAGAGCGAAAGAGAGAGAGAAAGAGAGAGAAAGAGAGAGAGAGAGAGAGAGAGAGAGAGAGAGAGAGAGAGAGAGAGAGAGAGAGAGAGAGAGAGAGAGAGAGAGAGAGAGAACTAAATGGATGAAAACATGTATTTTATCGATATATCCAAAGGAAATAATTATGGTATGAAGTTAACTGTGTTGCCTTATGGGCTGTTTCAAGGTTGCGTCGATCTAATGGGGCGTGTTGGGCGAGGAAGTTAAAAAGCCTCACATCACAGCATAAAAGTTGTTAGAACAGAAGACACCATAAAAAAAACAAGCACTTTTTTGTGGCTAGGAGCAGGAAAAAAACGATAGAATGATACAAATCCAACAATAAACGGCTCAGAGAAGACTTGTAACCTGAGGCGAAGGTCACATTCTCATCAGTCAGAGATTTTGGTGACGTTCCCCTGACACGGCGGCTGCAATGGACATGAGAGACAATGATTCAGTCGGAGTTCATGCTCTGTGCCATCTCGATAAACAATTCATCGTGGTTTTAGAGGCTGAGGTCTGGGCCTCTTGGATTTCAGACCTACCCTAACCAACTTATTGATTTGGTAAGCATGGAAGGCCTGTGATCACTCTAATGTGGGGAGACTATATTAGACAAACAAAGAGATCAAAATTTCAGTGACATTAGAAATTGGACTACTTTTCTGTTTCACAATGTTTCGCTTGCAGTTAGGAGCAATCTATGTTCCATCTTAATAACAAGATTGGTTGCGGGATGGGCTACACATACACGAACACACATACACATGGCCTGTTGTAAAAAGTAAAGGTGTAAGAAAATTCAGAAAAACCTCGCTCCGCCTCATTGATTTATAGGAACATAAAGGTCAGCCTTGAAAAAGTTTTTGAAAAAAATGTGATTTCTCACTTCTGCTCCATACTAACTGCGCTATTGGTTAATGCAAATAGATATGGACAACGTTCATGGTATAAAAAAGTGCTTTACATATTGAGGTAATTATTTTACATGTAGTTAGATTTGTCTAAGCCTTGCCAACATGGCGAAACTTTGCCGACAGACAAGGTCAGCCATAAAAAAAATGTTAAAAAAAATTGATTTCTCACCTTTTCTCCATCCTGACTGGGCTACTTTGTTAATAGAAACAGATCTGTAGAACGGTCATGCAAAATAAACTAAATAGATTGCTCTACATCTTGGGCAAATTTGTATGTGGAAAGATTTGTTAAAGGCTTGTCTACATGTCGGGGGTTTTCCTGACTCATAAGATCGTTTCCTCTTTGACGCCTTGACGGACAGTTCTTGATCTATGAGTTCAAAATGCATGAGGCGCTTTTGATTGTACGGATTATTTGAAACGGCGCAAACCTCGGTATTTGGAAAGAAGAGTAGATCTAGCCACAAGGGACAAATTTGGTCAAACCTCGGTATTTGGAAAGAAGAGTAGATCTAGCCACAAGGGACAAATTTGGTCAAACCTCGGTATTTGGAAAGAAGAGTAGATCTAGCCACAAGGGACAAATTTGGTCAAACCTCGGTATTTGGAAAGAAGAGTAGATCTAGCCACAAGGGACAAATTTGGTCAAACCTCGGTATTTGGAAAGAAGAGTAGATCTAGCCACAAGGGACAAATTTGGTCAAACCTCGGTATTTGGAAAGAAGAGTAGATCTAGCCACAAGGGACAGATTTGGTCAAACCTCGGTATTTGGAAAGAAGAGTAGATCTAGCCACAAGGGACAAATTTGGTCAAACCTCGGTATTTGGAAAGAAGAGTAGATCTAGCCACAAGGGACAGATTTGGTCAAACCTCGGTATTTGGAAAGAAGAGTAGATCTAGCCACAAGGGACAAATTTGGTCAAACCTCGGTATTTGGAAAGAAGAGTAGATCTAGCCACAAGGGACAAATTTGGTCAAACCTCGGTATTTGGAAAGAAGAGTAGATCTAGCCACAAGGGACAAATTTGGTCAAACCTCGGTATTTGGAAAGAAGAGTAGATCTAGCCACAAGGGACAAATTTGGTCAAACCTCGGTATTTGGAAAGAAGAGTAGATCTAGCCACAAGGGACAAATTTGGTCAAACCTCGGTATTTGGAAAGAAGAGTAGATCTAGCCACAAGGGACAAATTTGGTCAAACCTCGGTATTTGGAAAGAAGAGTAGATCTAGCCACAAGGAACAAATTTGGTCAATTTCGCAACTCATCATGGGCGTTCACACGACAGAGATTAATAGCTTTTACATGCATGCCCGCTGTAAACTGAGATTTATTGGTCTAAGATGGTAGGTAGGAGAACACAGAGATTAATAGCTTTTACATGCATGCCCGCTGTAAACTGAGATTTATTGGTCTAAGATGGTAGGTAGGAGAACACAGAGAGAGAGAGAGAGAGAGAGAGAGAGAGAGAGAGAGAGAGAGAGAGAGAGAGAGAGAGATAGATAGATGAATATCTTCCACGACGCCAAAGTGAGAGGTTTTCTTTCTTTTGTTTTTCTATCTCAAATAACAGGGAGAGATAAATAAACGAGGGACTAG
>JAWDGP010003779.1:360000-415000 GCA_033675545.1 Elysia crispata
ATACTCTAGAATCCATTTAGGAGCATCATTTATCTATCTTGATTTTTTTTTGTCTCTGTTGTATAAAAGTTCCTTACTTTTAGATGGGGGACTCCATCTGAGGCCTTTATATCGATTAAAACACAGAACAAAAATCCCCCACTGTTGAGTCCGGCATGGTTTCGTAGTTTCTTTGGTCAGCTAAACAGGCTGTGTGAGAGTATATGGGATTAAGTGTGTGGGTGTGGAGGTATGTAGATGTGTGGGTGTGGGTGTGTGGGTGTGATGTTGTTCGATGGGGGTGGTGTTATTTGGGGGTGTGGTTGTATGTGTGGGGTGGGGTTCAATGTGTGGGGGTAGGGGTGGATGTGTGGGGGTGGGGTTGTATGTGTGGAGGTGGGGGTGGATGTCTGGAGGTGGGGTTGTATGGGTAGGGGTGGGGTTGTATGTGTGGGGGTGGGGTTGTATGTGTGGGGGGTAGGAGTGGATGTATGGGGGTGGAGGTGAATGTGTGGAGGTATGGAGGTGGATGTGTGGAGTGGGGGGATATGTGGAAGTATTGCGGTAGATGTGTGGAGGTATGGGATGGATATGTGGGGGTATAGGATGGATGTGTAGAGGTATGAGGTTGAATTTGTGGAGGGTTGAGGGAAGATGTGTGGAGGTATGAGAGTGGATGTGTGGAGGTATGCTGGTGGATGTGTGGAGGTATGCTGGTGGATGTGTGGGGGTATCCGATGGATGTATGGGGAGTGGAGGTGTTGGGATAGGGAGTGGATGTGTCACGGTATGCGGGTGGATGTGTGGAGGTATGAGGGTGGATGTGTGGAGGTATGAGGGTGGATGTGTGGAGGTATGAGAGTGGATGTGTGGAGGAATGAGGGTGGATGTGTGGAGGTATTAGGGTGGATGTGTGGAGGTATGAGGTTGAATTTGTGGAGGGTTGAGGGAAGATGTGTGGAGGTATGAGGGTGGATGTGTGGGGGTATGCTGGTGGATGTGTGGAGGTATGCTGGTGGATGTGTGGGGGTATCGGATGGATGTGTGGGGAGTGGAGGTGTTGGGATAGGGGGTGGATGTGTCAAGGTATGAGGGTGGTTGTGTGGAGGTATGAGGGTGGATGTGTGGAGGTATGAGGGTGGATGTGTGGAGGTATGAGGGAAGATGTGTGGAGGTATGAGGGTGGATGTGTGGAGGTATGAGGGTGGATGTGTGGAGGTATGAGGGTGGATGTGTGGAGGTATGAGGGTGGATGTGTGGAGGTATGAGGGAAGATGTGTGGAGGTATGAGGGTGGATATGTGGAGGTATGAGGGTGGATGTGTGGAGGTATGAGGGAAGATGTGTGGAGGTATAAGGGTGGATATGTGGAGGTATGAGGGAAGATGTGTGGAGGTATGAGGGAAGATGTGTGGAGGTATGAGGGAAGATGTGTGGAGGTATGAGGGAAGATGTGTGGAGGTATGAGGGTGGATGTGTGGAGGTATGAGGGTGGATGTGTGGAGGTATGAGGGAGGATGTGTGGAGGTATGAGGGAAGATGTGTGGAGGTATGAGGGAAGATGTGTGGAGGTATGAGGGTGGATATATGGAGGTATGAGGGAAGATGTGTGGGGGTATGAGGGAAGATGTGTGGAGGTATGATGGTGGATGTATGGAGATATGAGGGTGGATGTATGGAGGTATGAGGGTGGATGTGTGGAGGTATGAGGATGGATGTATGGAGGTAAGGTGGTGGATGTGTGTGGGTAAGAGAGGATGTATGGAGGTATGGGAGTAGATGTGTGGAGTTGGGGTGGATATGTGGGGTATGGGGATGGATGTGTGGGAGTATTGGTGAGTCTCATCTCGTTGCTAGACTCATATTCAAATTTCGTTACTTTTTTTTTATTTCAAGTGTCTTCTAATTTTTTGTCGATTTTTCGTTTTAAGATATCAAAATCTTCCACCATCGTTCTTGTGTATATATCTTCCCAAACCATGGTTCACATGGTTCACATGGTTCACATGGTTCACATGGTTCTTGCACATGGTTCTTCTAACTCCTTAACTCGGTATTTCAGTCGAGTTTAGCAGCTCTGTAAAAGAGCGATGCCCTCCTTTGGCAATTCAGACAAGTTTGAAGAAAAGCAACTTGTTTTCTCACACCTGATTTTTATTAGTGCCAAATATGAGCACCTAAAATTTGGGGGAAATCAGATAGATTTTACCAAAATCGAAAATCTTACAGCATTGATTTTTAAACAAGAAACCAACTTATCATATTTTTACAGGCAGCAGTTTTCAAAAGAGCCGAAAACCTTGCCAAGCCCTTAACTATAAACGGATGATTGTAATGATGAAGATTATCACGGGCTGATAATTTGCATGTAAAACAATTTGTGCCTATTTCAAGACCCAAAATATTTACCCTAGCCTAATTATTTTCTCCCATCTTGCTGAGGCTTGTCTGAAAACTCATTTTTTATTCTCGATTTTTTTTTTGCGCTTCAAACTCATCCATATCAATATTTAATGCCAACAAGGATTTGATCTACTTCCACATTTATCTTGCTCTTTCTGAGTCGGAAATAGCAAAGATTGCTTTAAATAACCATAATATAAATACCAACAGGCCTATCAATTTACCTTGTCGTCCAGACGTGATAATAAAAGTATTTCTCATTAATGCGTGAAATAAAAAAAATAGAAGAAAAAAACATGTATGTAACAACGCTAGGTCAATTATCGACAAACGTATGAGAAGCCGTCTGTGTTGGGTTGGTCTCGGGGAGCCGCTAGACTCGATCCTAGACTGGTGGGAGGAAGAATGGGAGCAGAATGAGGCTGGAGACTGTCACGATTGATGGTGAAATAAAGTCTAGCACACCCCGCACTCCGTCACTCTGGCCTGGAGCTCTGGTCTCTAAGCCCTGGAGGACCAGTAGGTGTAAGGAGAGAGAGCCTTGCCTTCATAGCTTTCTTTCGCGTATATTTCAAGATAGAAAATTCATTTTTACAAAAATATACAACCGCATACACAAAAAAGCAAAAAACCAGCAAATAATTTTATCTCGTGGCTTATGTCGGTTTTAGTTAAAAGTTACACGGAAACAGCCAATTCTGTCTCCTCAATCTAAATTAGGACTTGTATTAATGTCCACTTTAATACTATGAAAGTACGGCCAACAACAATAACAACAACAACAACAACAACAACAACAACAACAACAACAACATCAACAACATCAACAACAACAACAATAACAACAACAACAACAACAACAACAAGAACAACAAAAACAACAACAACAACAACAACAAGAACAACAACAACAACAACAACAACAACAACAACAACAACAACAACAACAACATCAACAACAACAACAATAACAACAACAACAACAACAACAACAACAACAACAACAACAACAACAACAACAACAGGAACAACAGCAACGAAATGCGCAAGGCGCACTGGTTCGCGGGGATCCCTAGTTGCCCATTTATTCGTACCGACATCGTATTGAATGTTTCAAGGGATCTAGAAAAAGACTTGGAGTTTACAAAATGAGCTAAATATCCTAATTGTGCTTTGTACACCAAAGGTCCGTATCAATAAAGGTTAAATAATATTCCATTGATTTTAAGCTACGAAGTATCTTATATTTCCTACTAATATACTTATACCAGGTTACGATTTGTATTTATTCCCGACGCTATGCTTTTTCTATGATATTACCAATGAAGAGATTTCTGTTGCGAGCCCTGGGTGGTCAACAGCAGTTCTTTATTTTACGCCACTCTGACATGTTTAGGCAAAATCCATAATTATAGCAAAGTTTGTTCCAGTTAACACAGCAACTAATCTAATCCTGTACATTCGCAATCTGTTTAAAGGCCTCTCTAAACCTTTTGGTATTCTATCTATGTAAATAGGAACCAAAACTAGTCTAGAGGTTGAACAAAATTCCTAGCTGTTTATTTATTGATACGTAGAAAATAATAAGCGTTTATACTGAGAAATGGTAGAGTAGATGGGGATTTCAGAAAACAAGCCTACTGCTAGTAAAGCCCTCACAATAACAGTATATAAAATAGATTAGCTTTTAAAAAACTTTAGTTCTGTAGGGATTAGAAACAATGCGTCTCAAATACAAGATTACTTTTTTTTGTTCAGGACATTCACCTCCAGGGTTCTATCAATGGTTAACGAGTGTGATGGCTATCACAAAGAGTTCAAATGTTACATTCATTAAAAAAGTTTATATAATACATTTTGTGTTTGCTGAAATTATTATCCCTTGATTCCACCCTCACTGAAACAGTATATAAGCCTAGAATATCGATTGCAAGACCCAAATGCCAGAGGCCACACTAAAGCAACAAAAATTCTGAAGATATTTGAGCTCACGCGATTGTCGGTCTAGGAACAAAGCTGGCGCCCTCATAGATCCAACAGTTTTTGTCGCCGCCAGATTGAACATGCTTACACTGTACATGCTCACACTCTACATTATCCGAGACTCAGCTCTCCAACTGGAATGCAAACTCCCATATTCATAAGGTCCTTTTGATGTTTTGTGTAACTATTTTTCGCTCCGAGGAAGAAGTCGTTGAGAATAAACTGCGGCAAGCTTTTGTTTTCCAGTTTCTTTTCATCTTTTCGTTTCCAAAATGAATTGTAGAAATATGAAAGGAACGGAGTGAAGATGGAGTAATGTTTGTTTTATAAAAATGGATAAAATTTGGAATAGGACAAGTAAGGGGACAAAGGATAAAATGATGAGGGTGATGTTGTAGATAATATAAGTAAAAGAGGAAAAAGAAGAAGAAGAAGAAGAAGAAGAAGAAGAAGAAGAAGAAGAAGAAGAAGAAGAAGAAGAAGAAGAAGAAGAAGAAGAAGAAGAAGAAGAAGAAGAAGAAGAAGAAGAAGAAGAAGAAGAAGAAGAACATCATCAACAACAACAACAACAAAATGTCATACTGGATTCACCTCAGTTTGGTGTGCTCCCTCTGTTCGCCTCAATTATCGTACGGCAAGGATTAGAAACGATCAAGACCGGCCTGGCAAGCAATCATTGTATACACGCCCGCACACAACACACACACACCTACACACTCAAATACACCCGCTCAATCCTCGTACGGCAAGGATTAGAAACGATCAAGACCGGCCTGGCAAGCAATCATTGTATACACGCCCGCACACAACACACACACACCTACACACTCAAATACACCCGCTCAATCCTCGTACGGCTAGGATTAGAAACGATCAAGACCGGCCTGGCAAGCAATCATTGTATACACGCCCGCACACAACACACACACACCTACACACTCAAATACACCCGCTCAATCCTCGTACGGCTAGGATTAGAAACGATCAAGACCGGCCTGGCAAGCAATCATTGTATACACGCCCGCACACAACACACACACACACACCTACACACTCAAATACACCCGCTCAATCCTCGTACGGCTAGGATTAGAAACGATCAAGACCGGCCTGGCAAGCAATCATTGTATACACGCCCGCACACAACACACACACACCTACACACTCAAATACACCCGCTCAATCCTCGTACGGCTAGGATTAGAAACGATCAAGACCGGCCTGGCAAGCAATCATTGTATACACGCCCGCACACAACACACACACACCTACACACTCAAATACACCCGCTCAATCCTCGTACGGCTAGGATTAGAAACGATCAAGACCGGCCTGGCAAGCAATCATTGTATACACGCCCGCACACAACACACACACACACACCTACACACTCAAATACACCCGCTCAATCCTCGTACGGCTAGGATTAGAAACGATCAAGACCGGCCTGGCAAGCAATCATTGTATACACGCCCGCACACAACACACACACACCTACACACTCAAATACACCCGCTCAATCCTCGTACGGCTAGGATTAGAAACGTTCAAGACCGGCCTGGCAAGCAATCATTGTATACACGCCCGCACACAACACACACACCCACACACCTACACACTCAATACACCCGCTCAATCCTCGTACGGCAAGGATTAGAAACGATCAAGACCGGCCTGACAAGCAATCATTGTATACACGCCCGCACACACCCACACACCTACACACTCAATACACCCGCTCAATCCTCGTACGGCAAGGATTAGAAACGATCAAGACCGGCCTGACAAGCAATCATTGTATACACGCCCGCACACAACACACACACCCACACACCTACACACTCAATACACCCGCTCAATCCTCGTACGGCAAGGATTAGAAACGATCAAGACCGGCCTGACAAGCAATCATTGTATACACGCCCGCACACAACACACACCCACACACCTACACACTCAATACACCCGCTCAATCCTCGTACGGCTAGGATTAGAAACGATCAAGACCGGCCTGACAAGCAATCATTGTATACACGCCCGCACACAACACACACACACACACACCTACACACTCAATACACCCGCTCAATCCTCGTACGGCTAGGATTAGAAACGATCAAGACCGGCCTGACAAGCAATCATTGTATACACGCCCGCACACACCCACACACCTACACACTCAATACACCCGCTCAATCCTCGTACGGCAAGGATTAGAAACGATCAAAACCGGCCTGACAAGCAATCATTGTATACACGCCCGCACACAACACACACACCCACACACCTACACACTCAATACACCCGCTCAATCCTCGTACGGCAAGGATTAGAAACGTTCAAGACCGGCCTGGCAAGCAATCATTGTATACACACCCGCACACAACACACACACACACCTACACACTCAATACACCCGCTCAATCCTCGTACGGCAAGGATTAGAAACGTTCAAGACCGGCCTGGCAAGCAATCATTGTATACACGCCCGCACACAACACACACACACACCTACACACTCAAATACACCCGCTCAATCCTCGTACGGCTAGGATTAGAAACGTTCAAGACCGGCCTGGCAAGCAATCATTGTATACACGCCCGCACACAACACACACACACACACCTACACACTCAAATACACCCGCTCAATCCTCGTACGGCTAGGATTAGAAACGTTCAAGACCGGCCTGGCAAGCAATCATTGTATACACGCCCGCACACACACACACACCTACACACTCAAATACACCCGCTCAATCCTCGTACGGCTAGGATTAGAAACGATCAAGACCGGCCTGGCAAGCAATCATTGTATACACGCCCGCACACACACACACACACCTACACACTCAAATACACCCGCTCAATCCTCGTACGGCTAGGATTAGAAACGATCAAGACCGGCCTGGCAAGCAATCATTGTATACACGCCCTCACACAACACACACACACACACACCTACACAGTCATATACACCCGCTCAATCCTCGTACGGCTAGGATTAGAAACGATCAAGACCGGCTTGGCAAGCAATCATTGAATACACGCCCGCACACAACACACACACACACCTACACACTCAAATACACCCGCTCAATCCTCGTACGGCTAGGATTAGAAACGATCAAGACCGGCCTGGCAAGCAATCATTGTATACACACCCGCACACAACAGACACACACACACCTACACACTCACACACCTACACACTCATATACACCTGCTCAATCCTCGTACGGCAAGGATTAGAAACGTTCAAGACCGGCCTGGCAAGCAATCATTGTATACACACCCGCACACACACACACACCTACACACTCACACACCTACACACTCATATACACCCGCTCAATCCTCGAACGGCAAGGATTAAAAAACGATCAAGACCGGCCTGGCAAGCAATCATTGTATACACACCCGCACACACACACACACCTACACACTCAAATACACCCGCTCAATCCTCGTACGGCTAGGATTAGAAACGATCAAGACCGGCCTGGCAAGCAAGCATTGTATACACGCCCGCACGCACACACACACCTACACACTCATATACACCCGCTCAATCCTCGTACGGCTAGGAGAAAAAACGATCAAGACCGGCCTGGCAAGCAATCATTGTATACACACCCACACACAACAGACACACACACACCTACACACTCACACACCTACACACTCATATACACCTGCTCAATCCTCGTACGGCAAGGATTAGAAACGTTCAAGACCGGCCTGGCAAGCAATCATTGTATACACACCCGCACACACACACACACACCTACACACTCACACACCTACACACTCATATACACCCGCTCAATCCTCGTACGGCAAGGATTAGAAACGATCAAGACCGGCCTGGCAAGCAATCATTGTATACACACCCGCACACACACACACACACCTACACACTCAAATACACCCGCTCAATCCTCGTACGGCTACGATTAGAAACGATCAAGACCGGCCTGGCAAGCAATCATTGTATACACGCCCGCACACACACACACCTACACACTCAAATACACCCGCTCAATCCTCGTACGGCAAGGATTAGAAACGATCAAGACCGGCCTAGCAAGCAATCATTGTATACACGCCCGCACACAACACACACACACAAACACCTACACACTCAAATACACCCGCTCAATCCTCGTACGGCTAGGATTAGAAACGATCAAGACCGGCCTGGCAAACAATCATTGTATACACGCCCGCACACAACACAGACACACACCAACACACACCTACACACTCATATACACCCACTCAATCCTCGTACGGCTAGGATTAGAAACGATCAAGACCGGCCTGGCAAGCAATCATTGTATACACGCCCGCACACAACACACACACACACCTACACACTCAAATACACCCGCTCAATCCTCGTACGGCAAGGATTAGAAACGATCAAGACCGGCCTGGCAAGCAACCATTGTATACACACCCGCACACAACACACACACACCCACACACACCTACACACTCATATACACCCGCTCAATCCTCGTACGGCAAGGATTAGAAACGATCAAGACCGGCTTGGCAAGCAATCATTGTATACACGCCCGCACACAACACACACACACACACACACACCTACACACTCATATACACCCGCTCAATCCTCGTACGGCAAGGATTAGAAACGATCAAGACCGGCCTGGCAAGCAACCATTGTATACACGCCCGCACACACACACACACACCTACACACTCATATACACCCGCTCAATCCTCGTACGGCTAGGATAAAAAACGATCAAGACCGGCCTGGCAAGCAATCATTGTATACACGCCCGCACACAACACACACACACCCACACACACCTACACACTCATATACACCCGCTCAATCCTCGTACGGCTAGGATAAAAAACGATCAAGACCGGCCTGGCAAGCAATCATTGTACACACGCCCGCACACACACACACACACCTACACACTCATATACACCCGCTTAATCATTTTTTTTTTATCTGCCAATAAGATAAAGTTTAATTATTTTTTCTCGTGTAACAATGTTTACTGCGCTTGTCAGTTGTAACAGGTAGTCAAGGTGGGGATGGGGGAGGTGGGGGGAGGGGGGGGGAAGGGAGCCCGATTAAACATTTGGAGATTTCTCCAACCGTAAATGTTAGTCTTAACGAACGAACTCCAAACCTTTAATTGGTCCCCCGTAATTATCAGGATGGCTATTCTCTCACAGGATTTTAATGTCCCATCAGAACCCGTTTATCTTTCCCGAACTGTTGTGATCGTTATGTAAAATCCCATTGTGTTCCATCGCTTGAGAGGGTGGTTTTCCTTGGCTCTGTGTGAGCCTGGCTGTTTACTGGCTCGCTGAGAGCTTCAACCACTTATCTTTGTACGTGTTGCTACAACACTATGGCGGCACTATTTATCTTACAGATCTACAGAAATAATAATGATAATCATAATAATAATGATAATGATAATAATAATAATAATAATAATAATAATAATAATAATAATAATAATAATAAAAATAGTAGTAGTAGTAGTAGTAGTAGTAGTAGTAGTAGTAGTAGTAGTAGTAGTAGTAGTAGTAGTAGTAGTAGTAGCAGCAGCAGTAGCAGCAGCAGCAGCAGTAGTAGTAGTAGTAGTAGTAGTAGTAGTAGTAGTAGTAGTAGTAGTAGTAGTAGTAGTAGTAGTAGTAGTAGTAGTAGTAGTAGTAGTAGTAGTAGTAGTAGTAGTAGTAGTAGTAGTAGTAGTAGTAGTAATAGTGTAATAATAAAAAATAATAATAATAATAATAATAATAATAATAATAATAATAATAATAATAATAATAATAATAATAATAAGAATAATAACAACAATAAAAGAGTTTAATTACGAATTAACAATGGCCCCCATGATTGTATTTGAGGAAGGATTGAGAAACGGAAAACCCGCTGTAAATTTAAAACATATTAGTATAGATGCAAACCAAGCCTTCCTTAGACCCGTCTTCAGGTAATGGTTGACAAGGAAATAAACGGACACCACAACTTATCAAATCTTCAAATTCAGTCATCTATTTTTTATAACATTCTTTTTAATATTCACCCATTACTCTATGGATCGTTCTAGATACCCATCTTCTGTTTATCTATATTTAGACTATAGTACAATGCAATTTTTAAGTTTTTAAATGCCATCTGTTTGTGACCTCACCTGCAGTGGTTTGTCAACCCTCTCACTGCCACCGTCCTACTCTGGAGCGGCCCCTAGGGTTCAAATCATGTCTGACACTGTTTGGTTTGATTCTTTGCCACGGCTGAAGCACGCTTCACAGTGTGCAGGCTGTAACAAGTAACCAGCCAAGCAGCCGGCGCCATAGTCTCCACTTGCCACCATTTTACGATCCGTCCCATCTTTTCAGCCTGAGTAGAGAGTTTGATGAATTTATCGTCTCCTAGGTTCATGACAAGTCTTATATAGAAACGTAACATCGCGTCACAACCAGATTTCCAGTTACTGACGAATCTACCTTCTCCCTCCCTCCACCTCTCCATAACCAACAGCTTCTAGTCAAATTCCATTCTCTGGCACTTTCCTTTCTCTTTATAGACGAATTTGAAACAGTGAAAAAAACCCAAACCAAACCAAATTAAAAAAAAAAAATTCCACTTATGTTATTTGCCTTTCAGCAACATGTGGGTTCATAATGAAAGTAAATGAGAGAAGACAATTTTGTATCTACAAGAAAGAAACATTAATTTTGTTTTGTTCACTTTGCAAAGTGCAAAGTGCGCTAGACATAGAGCTTTATGGTTCACAATAATTTTGAAGAAAACAAAATAATCCACAAAATTTGTAACGTCATTTAGCCGTTACTGCAAATTTTTAAACCCTAAATCGCCCCAGAGATTCTTATAAATAATCATATCGTGAAGCTCAAACTAAAACAATGGGCAGCGAGGAATTCCCGCAACGCTGTGCAGCATTTAGCATTTTTTATGCGGAATTTCACCACCTTCCAAGTCGCGTTTCAAAGTTTCTTTTAAAGATGAGGAAAATACAAAATTAGGTGATATACCAGAATAGCACCAAGGACCGACGTGACAAAAATTTGTTGATTTTGGAGAACAGTATATTCAGGCGAGCATGTAGACCAATCGCAGCCAATGTCTATGTAGTCTTTGATTTGCCGCTCCGTTATCTTCTTTTTTAAAACATCTCAAACACTAGAACTGTCAAACTCAGCAAGGTAAATCTGTCGAGAGCGCGAGAATTTGTTTAAGGACAAACCCCACCGTATTCATTTGTATAAAACTTTAACATATACAGCACTGCGACGGGCCGTCCCGAAAGAGCCTTACACGGAGACCTGGACTGGAATTGTCACGAGTCGGACGGAAAGACCCAATATATACGGTGTCCGGCTTGACCAGGGTTCCCCCCACCAGCTACACTGACCATCTTGTGTGACCGACTCTGTTTACTTTCCTCTCCACTGACCGGTTGCTGCCCCTTACTGGCTGAGCTAACATTGTAGCCGCGTCTTTAAAATTTGGATCTGCCTAGCTCTAGCTGCTACAGAGTTCACTTCTAGCTTCGATTGCTCAGACAGACAGACAGACAGACAGACAGACAGACAGACAGACAGACAGAGGCAGAGACAGACAGAGAGACAGAGAGACAGAGAGACAGAGACAGAGAGAGCGAGAGAGAGAGCGAGAGAGAGAGACAAAGACGGAGAGAGAGACAGAGAGAGACAGAGAGATAGACAGAGAGAGAGACAGACAAAGACAGAGAGAGACAGAGACAGAGAGAGAGACACAGAGAGAGACAAAGACAGAGAGAGACAGAGACAGAGACAGAGGCAAAGAGAGAGACAAAGACAGAGAGAGCGAGAGCGAGAGAGAGAGAGAGAGAGAGAGAGAGAGAGAGAGAGAGAGAGAGAGAGAGAGAGAGAGAGAGAGAGAGAGAGAGAGTATGTGTGTGTGTCCCAACACATTTCAATACGGGGACGTTACAATTCGATCACCCGCGATTTCTTGCGAAGAAAATGTCGCATTGAAAAACAAACTATTGATGCAGTTTTCAGACGGCGCTTAATAAATATTCTAGTCGCTGGTAATGGTATACACTGAAGATGTTAGAGTTAAGCCCCATGGGAGCTTTCAGTGTGTAGTTGAGCATGTCCTCAAACTTGTGCAGATTGTTACATCTTGATTAGCGCTGTCTTGGCATATTGCCAAGCGGGTGTCAGAGGTCCACACTTAGAACTATAGGGGTGCTCAACCAACAGTGGAATCAAGGTTTTTTATGGTTGCAAAAACCATCATCAGAAAACAAGCAAATACCGCAGAAGTGAGTAGGAAATCTTGAGTAAACTTCCAACTGCCTAAATCAAGAGCATTGTGAACACAGTTTATCGCCAACCCCCAGGTATTTCTGGTGTTTCTGTAAAAATGTCTAAATAGAAAGTAAAAACACCACACTTGGGGGATAACCTGGTAATTATAGAGGATCCAAAACGACACGTGCGTGTCTATAAATAGAATGATACAAGGTCTCAAAAGAAAAAAAAGGCACACAACTTTATAACTACGGGACAAAAAAGAAATAACAAAACTATTATCAATTCAACATTTAAACGTTTAACTTTGTAAGCTTCATAATACTGACGAAGCTTACAAAGTGAAACGTTTATAATTATGTTGAATTGATAATAGTTTTGTTATTTCTTTTTTGTCCCGAAATTATCAAGTTGTGTGCCTTTTTCCTTAAAAATTCTGTAAAATTCTGTTTGTCTCTATCTTTATTCTCTACAACACAAGAATAAAGCATTAAACTGAGAATCTATGCTGATTTAAAGGTAAGAAAAGAATCAAACAAGTTGACGTTACTAGTCCGGTTTTTTTCGTTAGTTCAAAACAAAGTTTCAGCGTAATCTCCCTTTAGCTCCCCACTCCCGTTTACTGGCACCATTTTCTTTCATTATCTCCAATAGTCTGCTACTCTCATGTTCTGGCACCATTTTCTTTCATTATCTCCAATAGTCTGTTATTCTCATGTTCTGGCACCATTTTCTTTCATTATCTCCGATAGTCTGTTATTCTCATGTTCTGGCACCATTTTCTTTCATTATCTCCAATGGTCTGTTATTCTCATGTTCTGGCACCATTTTCTTTCATTATCTCCGATAGTCTGTTATTCTCATGTTCTGGCACCATTTTCTTTCATTATCTCCTATAGTCTGTTAGTCTCATGTTCTGGCACCATTTTCTTTTTTATATCTCCAATAGTCTGTTATTCTCATGTTCTGGAACCATTTTCTTTCATTATCTCCTATAGTCTGTTATTCTCATGTTCTGGCACCATTTTCTTTCATTATCTCCTATAGTCTGTTATTCTCATGTTCTGGCACCATTTTCTTTTATTATCTCCGATAGTCTGTTAGTCTCATGTTCTGGCACCATTTTCTTTCATTATCTCCTATAGTCTGTTATTCTCATGTTCTGGCACCATTTTCCTTTATTATCTCCAATAGTCTGCTATTCTAATGTTCTGGCACCATTTTCTTTCATTATCTCCAATAGTCTGTTATTCTCATGTTCTGGCACCATTTTCTTTCATTATCTCCGATAGTCTGTTATTCTCATGTTCTGGCACCATTTTCTTTCATTATCTCCAATAGTCTGTTATTCTCGTTCTGGCACCATTTTCTTTCATTATCTCCAATAGTCTGTTATTCTCGTTCTGGCACCATTTTCTTTCATTATCTCCAATAGTCTGTTATTCTCGTTCTGGCACCATTTTCTTTCATTATCTTCAATAGTCTGTTATTCTCATGTTCTGGCATCATTTTCTTTCATTATCTCCAATAGTCTGTTATTCTCATGTTCTGGCACCATTTTCTTTCATTATCTCCTATAGTCTGTTATTCTCATGTTCTGGCACCATTTTCTTTCATTATCTCCTATAGTCTGTTATTCTCATGTTCTGGCACCATTTTCTTTCATTATCTCCTATAGTCTGTTATTCTCATGTTCTGGCACCATTTTCTTTCATTATCTCCAATAGTCTGTTATTCTCATGTTCTGACACCATTTTCTTTCATTATCTCCAATAGTCTGTTAGTCTCATGTTCTGGCACCATTTTCTTTCATTATCTCCTATAGTCTGTTATTCTCATGTTCTGGCACCATTTTCTTTCATTATCTCCTATAGTCTGTTAGTCTCATGTTCTGGCACCATTTTCTTTCATTATCTCCTATAGTCTGTTATTCTCATGTTCTGGCACCATTTTCTTTTTTATATCTCCAATAGTCTGTTATTCTCATGTTCTGGCACCATTTTCTTTCATTATCTCCTATAGTCTGTTATTCTCATGTTCTGGCACCATTTTCTTTTATTATTTCCAATAGTCTGTTATTCTCATGTTCTGGCACCATTTTCTTTCATTATCTCCTATAGTCTGTTATTCTCATGTTCTGGCACCATTTTCTTTCATCAACTCCAATAGTCTGTTATTCTCATGTTCTAGCACCATTTTCTTTCATTATCTCCTATAGTCTTTTATTCTCATGTTCTGGCACCATTTTCTTTCATTATCTCCGATAGTCTGTTATTCTCATGTTCTGGCACCATTTTCTTTTTTATATCTCCAATAGTCTGTTAGTCTCATGTTCTGGCACCATTTTCTTTCATTATCTCCTATAGTCTGTTATTCTCATGTTCTGGCACCATTTTCTTTTATTATCTCCAATAGTCTGTTATTCTCATGTTCTGGCACCATTTTCTTTCATTATCTCCTATAGTCTGTTATTCTCATGTTCTGGCACCATTTTCTTTCATTATCTCCAATAGTCTGTTATTCTCATCTTCTGGCACCATTTTCTTTCATTATCTCCTATAGTCTGTTATTCTCATGTTCTGGCACCATTTTCTTTCATTATCTCCTATAGTCTGTTATTCTCATGTTCTGGCACCATTTTCTTTCATTATCTCCAATAGTCTGTTATTCTCATGTTCTGGCACCATTTTCTTTCATTATCTCCTATCTCCTATAGTGTGTTATTCTCATGTTCTGGCACCATTTTCTTTCATTATCTCCAATGGTCTGTTATTCTCATGTTCTGGCACCATTTTCTTTCATTATCTCCTATCTCCTATAGTCTGTTATTCTTATGTTCTGGCACCATTTTCTTTCATTATCTCCTATCTCCTATAGTCTGTTATTCTCATGTTCTGGCACAATTTTCTTTCATTATCTCCTATCTCCTATAGTCTGTTATTCTCATGTTCTGGCACCATTTTCTTTCATTATCTCCAATGGTCTGTTATTCTCATGTTCTGGCACCATTTTCTTTCATTATCTCCAATAGTCTGTTATTCTCATGTTCTGACACCATTTTCTTTCATTATCTCCTATAGTCTGTTATTCTCATGTTCTGGCACCATTTTCTTTCATTATCTCCTATCTCCTATAGTCTTTTATTCTCATGTTCTGGCACCATTTTCTTTCATTATCTCCAATGGTCTGTTATTCTCATGTTCTGGCACCATTTTCTTTCATTATCTCCTATAGTCTGTTATTCTCATGTTCTGGCACCATTTTCTTTCATTATCTCCAATAGTCTGTTATTCTCATGTTCTGGCACCATTTTCTTTCATTATCTCCAATAGTCTGTTATTCTCATGTTCTGGCACCATTTTCTTTCATTATCTCCGATAGTCTGTTATTCTCATGTTCTGGCACCATTTTCTTTCATTATCTCCTATAGTCTGTTATTCTCATGTTCTGGCACCATTTTCTTTCATTATCTCCGATAGTCTGTTATTCTCGTTCTGGCACCATTTTCTTTCATTATCTCCGATAGTCTGTTATTCTCTTGTTCTGGCACCATTTTCTTTCATTATCTCCAATGGTCTGTTATTCTCTTGTTCTGGCACTATTTTCTTTCATTATCTCCTATAGTCTGTTATTCTCATATTCTGGCACCATTTTCTTTCATTATCTCCGATAGTCTGTTATTCTCATGTTCTGGCACCATTTTCTTTCATTATCTCCAATAGTCTGTTATTCTCATGTTCTGGCACCATTTTCTTTCATTATCTCCGATAGTCTGTTATTCTCATGTTCTGGCACCATTTTCTTTCATTATCTCCTATCTCCTATAGTCTGTTATTCTCATGTTCTGGCACCATTTTCTTTCATTATCTCCAATGGTCTGTTATTCTCATGTTCTGGCACCATTTTCTTTCATTATCTCCAATGGTCTGTTATTCTCATGTTCTGGCACCATTTTCTTTCATTATCTTCGATAGTCTGTTATTCTCTTGTTCTGGCACCATTTTCTTTCATTATCTCCAATGGTCTGTTATTCTCGTTCTGGCACCATTTTCTTTCATTATCTCCGATAGTCTGTTATTCTCTTGTTCTGGCACCATTTTCTTTCATTATCTCCAATGGTCTGTTATTCTCTTGTTCTGGCACCATTTTCTTTCATTATCTCCAATGGTCTGTTATTCTCATGTTCTGGCACCATTTTCTTTCATTATCTCCGATAGTCTGTTATTCTCATGTTCTGGCACCATTTTCTTTCATTATCTCCTATAGTCTGTTATTCTCATGTTCTGGCACCATTTTCTTTCATTATCTCCAATGGTCTGTTATTCTCATGTTCTGGCACCATTTTCTTTCATTATCTCCAATGGTCTGTTATTCTCATGTTCTGGCACCATTTTCTTTCATTATCTCCAATGGTCTGTTATTCTCATGTTCTGGCACCATTTTCTTTCATTATCTCCTATAGTCTGTTATTCTCATGTTCTGGCACCATTTTCTTTCATTATCTCCAATAGTCTGTTATTTTCATGTTCTGGCACCATTTTGTTTCATTATCTCCAATAGTCTGTTATTCTCATGTTCTGGCACCATTTTCTTTCATTATCTCCTATAGTCTGTTATTCTCATGTTCTGGCACCATTTTCTTTCATTATCTCCTATCTCCTATAGTCTGTTATTCTCATGTTCTGGCACCATTTTCTTTCATTATCTCCTATAGTCTGTTATTCTCATGTTCTGGCACCATTTTCTTTCATTATATCCAATGGTCTGTTATTCTCATGTTCTGGCACCATTTTCTTTCATTATCTCCAATGGTCTGTTATTCTCATGTTCTGGCACCATTTTCTTTCATTATCTCCAATGGTCTGTTAATCTCTTCTTCTGGCACTATTTTTTGCCTTTATCCTCAACACTCTGTTACTATGAAGACGTCAATTGAAAGAATCGAAACAAGCCAACCATTGTTCTCCTCAACTCAACTTTTACATTATGATCTCATCCAGAAACATAAGCAGGCTTTCTGAGCTTAAGTATTTCCACACCCATGTGAAACCATAATAGCCGTCCTATTCCTGAGCACACAGTTCAGTATTAAGTTCAAACCTAAAGGTAGATAAGCGGGCTGTACTATTTTTTCGATATTGCCGATGACATCGAGTTAAGCCACTTATTTCAGGGTTTCCCAATTCAAGTTGCTTTCCTAGATCTCTGGACTATACCATCAGTCGTATTTCAGGGGAATCAAACACATCTCAGGGAATAAAACCACCATTAGGATTCCAGCATTCAAAATCATATCCATAGGGAAATGTCACCAGTAGTGAACGGAAATTGCTAATATTACGAGGAAATAAAAACAGGAATTTTATTCCTCTGAATGAAGCTTCTGGCGTAAAAAGGACGTTGCTTTGATCTTGGCGTAGAATAAATACAGGATCTGCTGACTTTACATAAGGTTTGAAACAATTTTCATCAAAGAGAGATGATCTATACACTTAGTGATTTTTATTTTTTAAAAAATTGAGAACCGTTCTGTTTCATGTTATAAATCGATCGAAATCCGTAGGGAACAAATGTAGACCTAGACTGTGATGGGTTTTGATACAACTATCTTATGACAAGAAACGCCAACGGTTTTCATTTCCATTGAAATCCGAAAGATACAAGAGTATGCCGTATTGGTACAAATTATTCTGTTTATTTTATGATTATCTTTTTTTTTTCTCTTGCTCACTTATAGCATTCCGGTGCGACACTTTCTAATGAGTTTTCAAACTGATCAAAGGAACGATGGTTGAAGCAACAAGCTCACCGCGGCACACGTATCCTAAAACTAAGGAGAACCGCATTGCTCTAAATCTTTGGTATCCCATCATTTCAGTTCTATCTGTTTGTTCAATTGCTATGGCGACCGCGCTTCAGAGACAAAATGTTAGTTTTGAAAACATGAAGTAACACGAAAATCTAGTTCTTAAAAAATCTCAAGTTAGAATATTATTACAGCCCGAGGATGAACCCACGGCCTTCATCCTGACAGTTTTATTACATCATTAAAACAAAACTTAACTCTTATTGAAGCGGAAAACCCCTTTAAAAATTTAAACACTTTAAAAAAAGTCCACTGTTGAATTCCATGAGAAGATAATGCTACAGACGATATTCTTTAGTCCTCTTCTGTCTCGTAAGTTTAAAAGAGAGCCTGGCCTTGGAGTTTGAGCAGAATGTTATGGTCTGTCTCGCTCAAGCAGGTCCTTCTATTTACCTCAAGTCTCAGTTTCTTTAACAAAGACATTGGAATAATGAATTGGCGCTTCTTTTTCTTCTTTCTTTCGAAGAGGATCTATCACAAAAGGCATTTTTTTTTTCAATCATATGGGTTTCTTTTTTTTTTTCTCCACACACACACTTTTTGCGATTTTAAAGTTCATATGATTGCATGCAGTAAACAGTGTTAGTGGTTATGAAACATTGTTTGATGTTGTTCTCAACAGAGTTAAATAGCATGATGAGATCTTAGCGCACTAGACAACTTGAACAAAGAAACCATTCATTAGTGCAACTCTGGAAAAATGACAGAAATACTTGGATTACGTTTCGCCCTTCAGTTTATGTGAGCTATTGGATATTATTTCTTTACTTTTACAACTGTTCGATTTTCAGAGGATTTCCATCCAAGAAACTCTTAAGACAGCCAGCATTTTTCTCTTAAGTGAGTTTCATTCACGACAATTTGTGCACGAGATGTCTGAAGAGATGTCTTGACATTCTCTCTGCTCCGGACTCAAGAGTTCGGGAATCCCCATACAACCATCGGATTTTTGTGGAGTCCGCGACCAATTTGATAGTTTTACTTTCGTTCTAAAAAAAATATTAAAAAATCACGATTCATAAATGTTAACGTCGCGGCTTATTTTTTAAAAGTATGGCTGTACAAAGGTTTTAGACTCCTTCAGCTTTTTCCTGAATTATAAAATAACAAAAAGTAATGATATAGAAACCATGACAAAAGCAGCATCAGCAACAGTTAAAAAACAACTTTTTAACAACATTTACAAAAAGACAGTTTAGCCGGTGATGTCACCAGTAGCGATGCCCAAAGCTCTGTAAACATAATAACATGAAGTAAACAAGACTCTGAGGCTGTAATGATGTAGATGTGGGATGCTACCGTAGAAGTCTAACTGTTTGATTCAGGAAAGAATGAAAGCTTCACCATATTTTGAAAGATGGATCTATAATACAAGTCAACCAAAATTATCCTATTAATTTGGTCTTAGTTGGGAAAATGTATTCCATGCATTTCTGGATGGAACAACTATAAAGAAGCACGGAATTATGTGTAATATAGTAGTTAATGTTGGTCAACTATTTTCAGAATTCAAATTATAATTGAAATAAAAAAAAAAGGTAACTGGTTGTAAAGTTAAGTTATCCAGATAGTTTTATTGTTGAAGCCCAAGAAGGTTGGTGGAAAGTTTTGTCATTCGCTGGGAAAGAATATTTCTCTGTCAGTTACAGGTACGAGAGAGAGTGATAGTGCGGTAAAACAATTTAGAACTACTTGAAGATGGCAGATTTAAGACATTTATGACGAAAATGTGCAAGAGGAGATAACTCTGAAGAATAAAGCTGGTTTTCCCGCCCTCCAGCGACCTTTGAACGAAACACTCTCAGCAGAAGAGCATCCTCTAGCCCGGCTCTGACATTGACCCAGCTTTCCGATCAACCTTCAACCCCTGAACTCAATTACAAAGTTGGTGCCATCTGCTACCATGTCCCGAGTGAGGCGGCCGTTAGGTCGAGCAACCAGAGCTCTCTGGACCTTTCTCCTGGCGAGGCCACCCTCACCACAGCCTCGGGTAGATGGATGGCGCCGTTAGGTCGAGCAACCAGAGCTCTCTGGACCTTTCCCCTGGCGAGACCCCCCTCACCACAGCCTCGGGTAGATGGATGGCGCCGTTAGGTCGAGCAACCAGAGCTCTCTGGACCTTTCTCCTGGCGAGACCCCCCTCACCACAGCCTCGGGTAGATGGATGGCGCCGTTAGGTCGAGCAACCAGAGCTCTCTGGACCTTTCTCCTGGCGAGACCCCCCTCACCACAGCCTCGGGTAGATGGATGGCGCCGTTAGGTCGAGCAACCAGAGCTCTCTGGACCTTTCCCCTGGCGAGACCCCCCTCACCACAGCCTCGGGTAGATGGATGGCGCCGTTAGGTCGAGCAACCAGAGCTTTCTGGACCTTTCTCCTGGCGAGACCCCCCTCACCACAGCCTCGGGTAGATGGATGGCGCCGTTAGGTCGAGCAACCAGAGCTCTCTGGACCTTTCTCCTGGCGAGACCCCCCTCACCACAGCCTCGGGTAGATGGATGGCGCCGTTAGGTCGAGCAACCAGAGCTCTCTGGACCTTTCCCCTGGCGAGACCCCCCTCACCACAGCCTCGGGTAGATGGATGGCGCCGTTAGGTCGAGCAACCAGAGCTCTCTGGACCTTTCCCCTGGCGAGGCCACCCTCACCACAGCCTCGGGTAGATGGATGGCGCCGTTAGGTCGAGCAACCAGAGCTCTCTGGACCTTTCCCCTGGCGAGGCCACCCTCACCACAGCCTCGGGTAGATGGATGGCGCCGTTAGGTCGAGCAACCAGAGCTCTCTGGACCTTTCCCCTGGCGAGACCCCCCTCACCACAGACTCGGGTAGATGGATGGCGCCGTTAGGTCGAGCAACCAGAGCTCTCTGGACCTTTCCCCTGGCGAGACCCCCCTCACCACAGCCTCGGGTAGATGGATGGCGCCGTTAAGTTCTGCCTTATTGAATTTCAATTCATTTCTTGTCTCGTGGCATTTTAACTACTGTGCGCATGCGTATCAATCCTAGCAAAGAGAGCATTCATTTCATAGGTCAAAACTTTTTCTGAAACACTTACGTTTTGGCAATAATTTCATCGTTATTATAAACGATAAATGAAAAGTGGCTATGTGAATAAATGTTTTTTGTACTCTCTTTCTTTTAAATTGTATCATACCTTGTGATGAAAATATATTTTTTCTCACGAAAAGACTTCCGTTTAACTCTTTCTGTAGTTCACGAGATGTCAACACCTTTTTCTGCCATCTTGTGAGGTCAGGCCGTGAACTGGTGCCGGCTTGAGCTTTCAAAGTCCCCAGATTAACAAAGATAGAGCAGGCAGAAGTTCCAGTTTCCAAAATTCAGTGAATCACGCCTTGAAACAAAAATTTAAAACTGTGAACAGACATGTATCGAAAAAAAAAGTTTTCCCGAATCTGTCTTCAAATTATTTATTGACTTCTCCAAGAGAGTGACAAGATAAAAATAGACTTAATAAAAAAAAAAAAAAAAAGAATCCATTGCCTTCGCTCTCGTCCAGGAGGTTCACAGCTAAAACTTAGTTTATCGCAATGAGGCAATCAAACCGCTACTGCAAGCCATCAAATGCAACAGAGCTCTGCAGTTTTAGAAAACAGAGAGAGCTTTTGAATTAGTGGATTGGGATATTTCACTTCGGGCAGGTTCTGGCAGCTAAACTTTCATAGAAAAATATCCAGTCTGGTAAAACTGGACTTGCTTTTAAATCGCAAGCAACAACACCTATGATCGACTTGGAATCGACTCTTGGTAAACTGCTCTGAGGTGGATGTCATCTAAGACCTTCACTTTGAACCGATTCCCAATAATCTGCCTCGAAATCGATATTTCATCGGATACTCACTGGTGGCCTGGATCATTAGAATCGATTCCTACTAAACTGTGTCGAGATCGATATTATCTCGATTCCTCATCTAGACCTGAAATGTTAGCTACAGTAGCTGATGGTCACAGCCTCTTGATGCAGTCTAAATTGTTAAAATTCCAATGTATTTCTGTGGAACAGCGCAAAACTAAAGCGATCGTTTTATTCCCATTAACAACTGTACATATAACAAAATAATGTACAGTCCATATCGTTATAACAAAATTAAAACCTGTGTTTAGAAAGTTTTCAAATTAAATCTCTATTCAAAACAATATAATAACAAAGAAGTATAATACCTAAATCTTTTGACCCAAGAGGGAGGGTGATATACTGTAAAACTCCTATTTTATGGGTTGTTTTTTTTTTTTAAACGTTAAGATAACAACTGAGCAGCAAAGTGTCCCAACATTTTCCTTTGCCGCTTTGGGAAGAGAGAGAAAGACAGATAGAAAGGGATACAAATAAAGAGAGAAAGGAACAGAGAGAAAGACAGAGAAAAAGAGAAAAAAAAAGAGAGAAAAGAGAGAGACATAGAGAGAGAAAGAGAGAAAAAGAATGCGAGAGACAGAGAAAGAGAGAGAGAGAGAGAGAGAGAGAGAGAGAGAGAGAGAGAGAGAGAGAGAGAGAGAGAGAGAGAGAGAGAGAGAGAGAGAGAGAGAGAAAGAAAGAGCTAAAAAGAGAGAGAAAGAAAGAAAGGAAAAAATGCGAGAGACAGAGAAAGAGAGAGACAGAGAAAAAAAGAAAAAGAGAAAAAGAATGTGAGAGGCAGAGAAAGAAAGAGGGAGATAGAGAGAGAGATAGAGAGAGAGACACAGAGAGAGACAGAGTGAGAGAGAAAGAGAGACTTATCCAGCTTGTATCAGTTTTAGGCTGGTAGTATCCCCTTCCCAGCATCTGACTGGCCTGTGTAAAAGTATCACGTGACCAACAAGCAACAAGCGACCCTGGTGCTGGACTCACCAAAGCTAATGCTCTTCACAGTTTGTCTTGCCCTTCTCTGCCCATTGCTTTCTCTTTCTCCCTCTTTCTCTGCTTCACTTTCTCTTCCTTGCATATCTTTGGTTATTTACCTTAGTTAACAGCTAAAACGCTTTCGTTCCTACCTTTGTGCTGGCCATCCTCCATCCTTGCCTTTATAACTTTACTTTTTCTCTGTCTTTACTTGTTGATTATTCTCTGTCTCTAGATCCCTGTCTCTGACTCTGTATCTGTCTATCTCTGTCTCTCTTTTTCTCTCTGTCCTTCTGTCTCTCTGTGACTCTCCATCTGCCTAACTTTCTGTTTGACTGTCTGTCTGTCTGTCTGTCTGTCTGTCTGTCTGTCTGTCTGTCTCTCTCTCTGTCTCTCTGTTTCTCTTCCTCTCTGTTTCTTTCTCTTCACTAATTCTCTATTTGTCTTTCAAAATTTTCCTCCTTTTTCTCTCCATGGATTTCTCCCTGGCCTGTTACATACAGCTAACTAGACCGTCCCACCCCACCCCCCTCCCATATGCCCAGTTTCTTCGCCCCCTACTCTCAACCCCCACCTCCCCAACCTGACGGTGTAAGCGAGAGATGCTCGCCTCACCAGATTGGGAGCTGCATGCGGACCGTGTATTTGACAAAGTGCCACCCGTTTCTTGACATTTCTTGAGCACCCTTGTTAACTCTGGCTCTCTCTGTCGGAGCGCCCTGTCTCTAGTATGGCTACAGCTAGCTCTATTGTGAGCAGTGGAGGGCGCCTTGTCTCTAGTATGGCTACAGCTAGCTATGGGGTAAGCAGTGGAGGGCGCCTTGTCTCTAGTATGGCTACAGGTAGCTATGGGGTGAGCAGTGGAGGGCGCCCTGTCTCTAGCATGGCTACAGGTAGCTGTATTGTGAGCAGTGGAGGGCGCCCTGTCTCTAGCATGGCTACAGCTAGCTATGGGGTGAGCAGTGGAGGGCGCCCTGTCTCTAGTATGGCTACAGCTAGCTATGGGGTGAGCAGTGGAGGGCGCCCTGTCTCTAGTATGGCTACAGCTAGCTATGGGGTGAGCAGTGGAGGGCGCCTTGTCTCTAGTATGGCTACAGCTAGATATGGGGTGAGCAGTGGAGGGCGCCCTGTCTCTACTATGGCTACAGCTAGCTATGGGGTGAGCAGTGGAATGCGCCCTGTCTCTAGTATGGCTACAGCTAGCTATGGGGTGAGCAGTGGAGGGCGCCTTGTCTCTAGTATGGCTACAGCTAGCTATGGGATGAGCAGTGGAAGGCGCCTTGTCTCTAGTATGGCTACAGCTAGCTATGGGGTGAGCAGTGGAGGGCGCCTTGTCTCTAGTATGGCTACAGCTAGCTATGGGGTGAGCAGTGGAAGGCGCCTTGTCTCTAGTATGGCTACAACTAGCTATGGGGTGAGCAGTGGAGGGCGCCCTGTCTCTACTATGGCTACAGCTAGCTATGGGGCGCCCTGTCTCTAGTATGGCTACAGCTAGCTCTGGGGTGAGCAGTGGAGGGCGCCCTGTCTCTAGCATGGCTACAGCTAAGCTACGGGGTGAGCAGTGGAGGGCGCCCTGTCTCTAGTATGGCTACAGCTAGCTATGGGGTGAGCAGTGGAGGGCGCCTTGTCTCTAGCATGGCTACAGCTAGCTCTGGGGTGAGAAGTGGAGGGCGCCCTGTCTCTAGTATGGCTACAGCTAGCTATGGGGTGAGCAGTGGAGGGCGCCTTGTCTCTAGTATGGCTACAGCTAGCTATGGGGTGAGCAGTGGAGGGCGCCTTGTCTCTAGTATGGCTACAGCTAGCTATGGGGTGAGCAGTGGAGGGCGCCTTGTCTCTAGTATGGCTACAGCTAGCTATGGGGTGAGCAGTGGAGGGCGCCTTGTCTCTAGTATGGCTATAGCTAGCTATGGGGTGAGCAGTGGAGGGCGCCCTTAAACTCGAAATCATACGCTCTAACATGTAAAATGCACGAAGGTGATATGCCTAATACAGTCAGAATTCTTCCACAATTTACAGGTCCCGGGAGTCTGAGAAATATCCCTACAAAAACACTTGGGCGTTTAAAGCGATAGACCAAAGTCAGGTTGCCAATAGGGACGCCGTACAAAGGCTTGGTTTTTGTGAAGACAATTTGTCCCAAGTGAAGCAAAACCAAGACCCGATGAATCCGGGCCGGGGACCCTAGGGTTATCTCTGCGGTATCGTGTATAGATCTTGTTGATGGGACGAGATAGGGTTAGCTCTGCGGTATCGTGTACAGATCTTGTTGATGGGACGAGATAGGGTTATCTCTGCGGTATCGTGTACAGATCTTGTTGATGGGACGAGATAGGGTTAGCTCTGCGGTATCGTGTATAGATCTTGTTGATGGGACGAGATAGGGTTATCTCTGCGGTATCGTGTACAGATCTTGTTGATGGGACGAGATAGGGTTATCTCTGCGGTATCGTGTATAGATCTTGTTGATGGGACGAGATAGGGTTATCTCTGCGGTATCGTGTATAGATCTTGTTGATGGGACGAGATAGGGTTATCTCTGCGGTATCGTGTATAGATCTTGTTGATGGGACGAGATAGGGTTATCTCTGCGGTATCGTGTATAGATCTTGTTGATGGGACGAGATAGGGTTATCTCTGCGGTATCGTGTATAGATCTTGTTGATGGGACGAGATAGGGTTAGCTCTGCGGTATCGTGTATAGATCTTGTTGATGGGACGAGATAGGGTTAGCTCTGCGGTATCGTGTACAGATCTTGTTGATGGGACGAGATAGGGTTAGCTCTGCGGTATCGTGTACAGATCTTGTTGATGGGACGAGATAGGGTTATCTCTGCGGTATCGTGTACAGATCTTGTTGATGGGACGAGATAGGGTTAGCTCTGCGGTATCGTGTACAGATCTTGTTGCGGGGACGAGATAGGGTTATCTCTGCGGTATCGTGTACAGATCTTGTTGATGGGACGAGATAGGGTTAGCTCTGCGGTATCGTGTATAGATCTTGTTGATGGGACGAGATAGGGTTATCTCTGCGGTATCGTGTATAGATCTTGTTGATGGGACGAGATAGGGTTAGCTCTGCGGTATCGTGTACAGATCTTGTTGATGGGACGAGATAGGGTTATCTCTGCGGTATCGTGTATAGATCTTGTTGATGGGACGAGATAGGGTTATCTCTGCGGTATCGTGTATAGATCTTGTTGCGGGGACGAGATAGGGTTATCTCTGCGGTATCGTGTATAGATCTTGTTGATGGGACGAGATAGGGTTATCTCTGCGGTATCGTGTACAGATCTTGTTGATGGGACGAGATAGGGTTATCTCTGCGGTATCGTGTACAGATCTTGTTGATGGGACGAGATAGGGTTATCTCTGCGGTATCGTGTATAGATCTTGTTGATGGGACGAGATAGGGTTATCTCTGCGGTATCGTGTATAGATCTTGTTGATGGGACGAGATAGGGTTATCTCTGCGGTATCGTGTACAGATCTTGTTGATGGGACGAGATAGGGTTATCTCTGCGGTATCGTGTACAGATCTTGTTGATGGGACGAGATAGGGTTATCTCTGCGGTATCGTGTACAGATCTTGTTGATGGGACGAGATAGGGTTAGCTCTGCGGTATCGTGTATAGATCTTGTTGATGGGACGAGATAGGGTTATCTCTGCGGTATCGTGTACAGATCTTGTTGATGGGACGAGATAGGGTTAGCTCTGCGGTATCGTGTACAGATCTTGTTGATGGGACGAGATAGGGTTATCTCTGCGGTATCGTGTATAGATCTTGTTGATGGGACGAGATAGGGTTATCTCTGCGGTATCGTGTATAGATCTTGTTGATGGGACGAGATAGGGTTATCTCTGCGGTATCGTGTATAGATCTTGTTGATGGGACGAGATAGGGTTATCTCTGCGGTATCGTGTATAGATCTTGTTGATGGGACGAGATAGGGTTATCTCTGCGGTATCGTGTATAGATCTTGTTGATGGGACGAGATAGGGTTATCTCTGCGGTATCGTGTATAGATCTTGTTGATGGGACGAGATAGGGTTATCTCTGCGGTATCGTGTATAGATCTTGTTGATGGGACGAGATAGGGTTATCTCTGCGGTATCGTGTATAGATCTTGTTGATGGGACGAGATAGGGTTATCTCTGCGGTATCGTGTATAGATCTTGTTGATGGGACGAGATAGGGTTATCTCTGCGGTATCGTGTATAGATCTTGTTGATGGGACGAGATAGGGTTATCTCTGCGGTATCGTGTATAGATCTTGTTGATGGGACGAGATAGGGTTATCTCTGCGGTATCGTGTATAGATCTTGTTGATGGGACGAGATAGGGTTATCTCTGCGGTATCGTGTATAGATCTTGTTGATGGGACGAGATAGGGTTATCTCTGCGGTATCGTGTATAGATCTTGTTGATGGGACGAGATAGGGTTAGCTCTGCGGTATCGTGTACAGATCTTGTTGATGGGACGAGATAGGGTTATCTCTGCGGTATCGTGTACAGATCTTGTTGATGGGACGAGATAGGGTTATCTCTGCGGTATCGTGTACAGATCTTGTTGATGGGACGAGATAGGGTTATCTCTGCGGTATCGTGTATAGATCTTGTTGATGGGACGAGATAGGGTTATCTCTGCGGTATCGTGTACAGATCTTGTTGATGGGACGAGATAGGGTTATCTCTGCGGTATCGTGTATAGATCTTGTTGATGGGACGAGATAGGGTTAGCTCTGCGGTATCGTGTACAGATCTTGTTGATGGGACGAGATAGGGTTATCTCTGCGGTATCGTGTATAGATCTTGTTGATGGGACGAGATAGGGTTATCTCTGCGGTATCGTGTACAGATCTTGTTGATGGGACGAGATAGGGTTATCTCTGCGGTATCGTGTATAGATCTTGTTGATGGGACGAGATAGGGTTATCTCTGCGGTATCGTGTACAGATCTTGTTGATGGGACGAGATAGGGTTAGCTCTGCGGTATCGTGTACAGATCTTGTTGATGGGACGAGATAGGGTTATCTCTGCGGTATCGTGTACAGATCTTGTTGATGGGACGAGATAGGGTTATCTCTGCGGTATCGTGTATAGATCTTGTTGATGGGACGAGATAGGGTTAGCTCTGCGGTATCGTGTACAGATCTTGTTGATGGGACGAGATAGGGTTAGCTCTGCGGTATCGTGTACAGATCTTGTTGATGGGACGAGATAGGGTTAGCTCTGCGGTATCGTGTATAGATCTTGTTGATGGGACGAGATAGGGTTATCTCTGCGGTATCGTGTATAGATCTTGTTGATGGGACGAGATAGGGTTATCTCTGCGGTATCGTGTACAGATCTTGTTGATGGGACGAGATAGGGTTATCTCTGCGGTATCGTGTACAGATCTTGTTGATGGGACGAGATAGGGTTATCTCTGCGGTATCGTGTATAGATCTTGTTGATGGGACGAGATAGGGTTATCTCTGCGGTATCGTGTACAGATCTTGTTGATGGGACGAGATAGGGTTATCTCTGCGGTATCGTGTACAGATCTTGTTGATGGGACGAGATAGGGTTATCTCTGCGGTATCGTGTATAGATCTTGTTGATGGGACGAGATAGGGTTATCTCTGCGGTATCGTGTATAGATCTTGTTGATGGGACGAGATAGGGTTATCTCTGCGGTATCGTGTATAGATCTTGTTGATGGGACGAGATAGGGTTATCTCTGCGGTATCGTGTATAGATCTTGTTGATGGGACGAGATAGGGTTATCTCTGCGGTATCGTGTATAGATCTTGTTGATGGGACGAGATAGGGTTATCTCTGCGGTATCGTGTATAGATCTTGTTGATGGGACGAGATAGGGTTATCTCTGCGGTATCGTGTATAGATCTTGTTGATGGGACGAGATAGGGTTATCTCTGCGGTATCGTGTATAGATCTTGTTGATGGGACGAGATAGGGTTATCTCTGCGGTATCGTGTATAGATCTTGTTGATGGGACGAGATAGGGTTATCTCTGCGGTATCGTGTACAGATCTTGTTGATGGGACGAGATAGGGTTATCTCTGCGGTATCGTGTATAGATCTTGTTGATGGGACGAGATAGGGTTATCTCTGCGGTATCGTGTATAGATCTTGTTGATGGGACGAGATAGGGTTAGCTCTGCGGTATCGTGTATAGATCTTGTTGATGGGACGAGATAGGGTTATCTCTGCGGTATCGTGTATAGATCTTGTTGATGGGACGAGATAGGGTTAGCTCTGCGGTATCGTGTACAGATCTTGTTGATGGGACGAGATAGGGTTATCTCTGCGGTATCGTGTATAGATCTTGTTGATGGGACGAGATAGGGTTAGCTCTGCGGTATCGTGTACAGATCTTGTTGATGGGACGAGATAGGGTTATCTCTGCGGTATCGTGTATAGATCTTGTTGATGGGACGAGATAGGGTTATCTCTGCGGTATCGTGTATAGATCTTGTTGATGGGACGAGATAGGGTTAGCTCTGCGGTATCGTGTACAGATCTTGTTGATGGGACGAGATAGGGTTATCTCTGCGGTATCGTGTATAGATCTTGTTGATGGGACGAGATAGGGTTATCTCTGCGGTATCGTGTATAGATCTTGTTGATGGGACAAGATAGGGTTATCTCTGCGGTATCGTGTACAGATCTTGTTGATGGGACGAGATAGGGTTATCTCTGCGGTATCGTGTATAGATCTTGTTGATGGGACGAGATAGGGTTATCTCTGCGGTATCATGTATAGATCTTGTTGATGGGACAAGATAGGGTTATCTCTGCGGTATCATGTATAGATCTTGTTGATGGGACAAGATAGGGTTATCTCTGCGGTATCGTGTACAGATCTTGTTGCGGGGACAAGATAGGGTTAGCTCTGCGGTATCGTGTATAGATCTTGTTGCGGGGACGAGATAGGGTTATCTCTGCGGTATCGTGTACAGATCTTGTTGCGGGGACAAGATAGGGTTATCTCTACGGTATCGTGTATAGATCTTGTTGATGGGACGAGATAGGGTTAGCTCTGCGGTATCGTGTATAGATCTTGTTGATGGGACGAGATAGGGTTATCTCTGCGGTATCGTGTACAGATCTTGTTGATGGGACGAGATAGGGTTAGCTCTGCGGTATCGTGTACAGATCTTGTTGCGGGGACAAGATAGGGTTATCTCTGCGGTATCGTGTACAGATCTTGTTGATGGGACGAGATAGGGTTAGCTCTGCGGTATCGTGTACAGATCTTGTTGATGGGACGAGATAGGGTTATCTCTGCGGTATCGTGTATAGATCTTGTTGATGGGACGAGATAGGGTTATCTCTGCGGTATCGTGTATAGATCTTGTTGATGGGACGAGATAGGGTTATCTCTGCGGTATCGTGTACAGATCTTGTTGATGGGACGAGATAGGGTTATCTCTGCGGTATCGTGTACAGATCTTGTTGATGGGACGAGATAGGGTTATCTCTGCGGTATCGTGTACAGATCTTGTTGATGGGACGAGATAGGGTTATCTCTGCGGTATCGTGTATAGATCTTGTTGATGGGACGAGATAGGGTTAGCTCTGCGGTATCGTGTATAGATCTTGTTGATGGGACGAGATAGGGTTATCTCTGCGGTATCGTGTATAGATCTTGTTGATGGGACGAGATAGGGTTATCTCTGCGGTATCGTGTACAGATCTTGTTGATGGGACGAGATAGGGTTATCTCTGCGGTATCGTGTATAGATCTTGTTGATGGGACGAGATAGGGTTAGCTCTGCGGTATCGTGTATAGATCTTGTTGATGGGACGAGATAGGGTTATCTCTGCGGTATCGTGTACAGATCTTGTTGATGGGACGAGATAGGGTTATCTCTGCGGTATCGTGTATAGATCTTGTTGATGGGACGAGATAGGGTTAGCTCTGCGGTATCGTGTATAGATCTTGTTGATGGGACGAGATAGGGTTATCTCTGCGGTATCGTGTATAGATCTTGTTGATGGGACGAGATAGGGTTATCTCTGCGGTATCGTGTATAGATCTTGTTGATGGGACGAGATAGGGTTATCTCTGCGGTATCGTGTATAGATCTTGTTGATGGGACGAGATAGGGTTATCTCTGCGGTATCGTGTATAGATCTTGTTGATGGGACGAGATAGGGTTAGCTCTGCGGTATCGTGTATAGATCTTGTTGATGGGACAAGATAGGGTTATCTCTGCGGTATCGTGTACAGATCTTGTTGATGGGACGAGATAGGGTTATCTCTGCGGTATCGTGTACAGATCTTGTTGATGGGACGAGATAGGGTTATCTCTGCGGTATCGTGTACAGATCTTGTTGATGGGACGAGATAGGGTTAGCTCTGCGGTATCGTGTATAGATCTTGTTGATGGGACGAGATAGGGTTATCTCTGCGGTATCGTGTATAGATCTTGTTGATGGGACGAGATAGGGTTATCTCTGCGGTATCGTGTACAGATCTTGTTGATGGGACGAGATAGGGTTATCTCTGCGGTATCGTGTACAGATCTTGTTGATGGGACGAGATAGGGTTATCTCTGCGGTATCGTGTACAGATCTTGTTGATGGGACGAGATAGGGTTATCTCTGCGGTATCGTGTACAGATCTTGTTGCGGGGACAAGATAGGGTTAGCTCTGCGGTATCGTGTATAGATCTTGTTGATGGGACGAGATAGGGTTATCTCTGCGGTATCGTGTATAGATCTTGTTGCGGGGACGAGATAGGGTTAGCTCTGCGGTATCGTGTATAGATCTTGTTGATGGGACGAGATAGGGTTAGCTCTGCGGTATCGTGTACAGATCTTGTTGCGGGGACGAGATAGGGTTATCTCTGCGGTATCGTGTATAGATCTTGTTGATGGGACGAGATAGGGTTATCTCTGCGGTATCGTGTATAGATCTTGTTGCGGGGACGAGATAGGGTTAGCTCTGCGGTATCGTGTATAGATCTTGTTGATGGGACGAGATAGGGTTATCTCTGCGGTATCGTGTATAGATCTTGTTGATGGGACGAGATAGGGTTATCTCTGCGGTATCGTGTATAGATCTTGTTGCGGGGACGAGATAGGGTTATCTCTGCGGTATCGTGTATAGATCTTGTTGCGGGGACGAGATAGGGTTATCTCTGCGGTATCGTGTATAGATCTTGTTGATGGGACGAGATAGGGTTATCTCTGCGGTATCGTGTATAGATCTTGTTGCGGGGACGAGATAGGGTTATCTCTGCGGTATCGTGTACAGATCTTGTTGATGGGACGAGATAGGGTTAGCTCTGCGGTATCGTGTATAGATCTTGTGTAAATTACTGAAGATTTTGACTAAGACACGGACCCATGGCAAAACTAGGAAAGGTTTAAAAAGTTGCTTCCAATGAATTGGAAAAATGGATTTATTTTATTAGTGGATCAGAATAAAGACAGTTAAAAAACTAACAATAGATTGATAGATAGATAGGTTGGTTGGAAGACAGGTAAATGAATATGAAGGGGTAATATATATATATATATATATATATATATATATATATATATATATATATATTATACATACATATTGAGAAACAAAGGAAGACAAAAAGATAAGGACAGAGATAGTATTATAATGCCTGGGACACTATCACAGAGTAATAGAGGAGGAATATGAATAATAAAGAAAGAAAGAAGAGAAACAAAAACAGACAGATGGATGTGAGACAGATGTGAAATGAAATGTCACCAAGTAAGATCAGAAAGAAATGTGGAAAAATATGAGAAAGATGCGAAGTTCTTAAGTTAAGAAAGAGAGACAAAAATAGATGAGAAAGATAAGAAATTCTCAAGTTAAGAATGAGAAACAGGAAAATGTGAAAAAAATACGAAATAAAATGTCTCAAGTTAAGAAAGACAGACACAAAAATACGTGAAAGATGTGAAATAAAATGTCTCAAGTTTAGAAAGGCAGACAGAAAGATACAAGAAAGATGTGGAATAAAATGTCTCAAGTTTAGAAAGACAGACATATGTTCAGAAATATAGATCATAGATATGAGAGAGAGGAAGAGGGGAAGAAATGAAAACAGCCCAAGTTGAATTCCAAGAGTGCACCCAGCTTTAATGCTACGTCCTATCAACCTATCCGGTGACAGCCACACCAGGCAAGCGAAGAAAACAGGCAGTGGTTAGATCAAGAGATAACAGGGCTTGATCTTTTTTTCACACACACACTCTCTCTCTCTCATAAGTTCTCCGTTTACAGAGAAAGCTTTCTTTCTCCGCTTGCCCCGCTGTGCTAGATGGGCCCACACTGGGTGGCAGCCGTGTCGGGTTCATTTCCTGATCATCTATAGACTCCAGAACTGGCCTGGGTGAAAACAGCTCGAAATTGGGGCTAAGTCGAGCCCCCCAGGGCTAAGTGACGTCCGCTTGATGTGCTAGAGATAGAAAGAGGGGGAAATAAGAGGTTCGTGAACACTGTGTAATATTCGGGAATTTCGTAATTCTATCACATGATAAATATGGTTTATTTGTGGAGTGAGTGAGGAAGAGAGAGCGTTACAGCCAGATAAAGAGATAGATGATAGGCAGATAGTTAGATACAGAGAGAAGTAGAGAGTGAGAGAGAAAGTGAGGGATAGAGAGAAAGAAAGCGTTATGGAGTTAACAGATAATAGATAAAGAGATAAAGAGACATTTTAAGGGCGAGATAGAAAGATAAATAGCTAGATAGACATATGTTTAGATATGTAGATAGATAGAGGAAAAGAGATAGAGAGAGAGAGATAGAAAGAGAGAGAAACAGAGAGAGATAGAGAGAGGGATAGAGAGAGGGATAGAGAGAGGGACACATAGAGAGAAAGATAGAGAGAGGGACAGAGACAGAAAGAGAAAGACAGATAAATTGAAAGAGAGAGAGAGAGTGAGAGAGAGAGAGAGAGAGAGAGAGAGAGAGAGAGAGAGAGAGAGAGAGAGAGAGAGAGAGAGAGAGAGAGAGAGATAGACAAGGTTCAATTGGTGAAAGGATATTGGACAACAATTACAAAATGCGCAGATTTTTTTTTACTATTTCGACAGTGTAAAGAGTTTTTTCATGTCTATTCGCATGTTTGGGCACAAATTTACTCTGCAGTTATTCTTTGTATGAAAACTGGTTTGCATTGTAAACTTTCAACCCTCCGTATATGATATTATTTTCTCTTCGCTGTAATTATCTCTCTCTGACTTTAAGTTATTTCTCTCTCTTTCTTAGTCTCTAATTCCATCTCTTTTTATTTAATCTCAACTGTGTCTTGTAGAAGCTTCTAAACAACTCTTAACCATTTTGAACATTTTTTCTTTCATTTTTCTCCCTTTATCTCACTCTCTGTCTCTTTCTCTGTCTTTCTCTCCTCATTATACCCCATCATGTCGTCTGTCCAATTTTTCAAGTGTCTTCTTGTCTCTTCAAGATTCTCTCTCCACTGACCCGTCCCTCCTTTTAGCGTGGCAACAGTTCACAAGTATTGACCCCCACCCCCTCCGCTGCCTCCAAATAGCTGACCCAGAGCCGTCAACTGGACTTCGCCCGATATAGGATTGCGCTGGAAATCAAACATCAAAAGCTGTGTCGTACCTCAACCGTTCGATACCAAAACCCACCCTAGACAGGAAATTTATTCAGAGTTTTTTACTTCACTCAACTTAGATGTTTGGTTTTCTGTTTCCATTGTCGTCTTGGAAACTCGATCTTTGTTGTTTTTTTTTTTATTTTTGTTCTTCGTTTCCTTTT
Source organism: Elysia crispata (assembly GCA_033675545.1). NCBI lineage: Eukaryota > Metazoa > Mollusca > Gastropoda > Plakobranchidae > Elysia > Elysia crispata. Next base: position 395,157 of record JAWDGP010003779.1, read on the forward strand.
GATCTGTCTACCGATTCTCCCATTCTAGGTGATGTCTCTCATCGGACCATCGCTGAGCGTTGTTGCCAGTTATGGAGTCCAGATTAGTGTTTACCTTACGACTGACTGACCATCCAAAGTATTCGTCTCATCTTCTGCCATTCTGTGAGCGCAAGTTGGAAGAGCGTGGGAGGGGTGGGGGTGGAGAGGGGTTCGTCGGGAAGACGTGTTTGAGAAGATCTCACTGGGTTTTTGTTTTAACATTCAAGAGTTAAGATGGTATGTGTTTGTATATGAGATGAGGAGTGGGTGTACGGGGGAAGAGAAAGGGAGGGGGGGGGGGGGGGGGGTTATGTTTATAATTATTTTTGTGTTATGTGGTGATTAATATGCCGACCTAGTGACCAAAGAAAACCCATCTTAGATAATCCTGAAACCCGATCCCCTGCCCATCATGACGTGATGACGGTGTTTCTAGACCTGGTTTTCCTCTCTGGCCTTGGGATATTATGGCGACTTTGATTGATGAGACGGCGATCATACTCAGCATGAGTCTCATATGGTGCACAGTGATGGGAGGCGGACGAATCCAACCGCTGGTGCAAACCTCTGTTTTCACAGCTATTGTTGTTTCTGCATTGTTTTCTCCTCTACGAATTTCTCTGTTTTTTTTCCGATGCACCTTTGTATATTAATTATCATCAGTTTTATAAAGTGCTGGGACCATATTGAAAGAATAGCTTTGCTCTTAACATTTTTCAACAAGATGAAGGTGAGGAATTCTTTAAATACTCTCTACACGGTAGATTGAAGCCAGCTTGAAAACTGCGGACCGATATTGTCATCAACTGAAACATTTTAAAAACTTCTATCAAGGAATTATTGAAACTCGGCATTCACCAGCAGGTCTTGTGCTGACGATATTAGCATAGCATAAGAGAATTCACAGACCGATGCTACATTAATGGTCTAGTTACAGGCCAAGAGCTCTACCCAACAGTGATAAACGTCTAAAACCATCAACCATTGTTGTTCTTTTTTGTTGCTTGAATATATCTTCATCCTTTTCTATCTGCTTCACTGTTAAAGCTACTAATCTCTCTAATGTTTTACTGAGAGAATGCTACAGGTTTTATTTATGTCAATGTCATATACTGGCAATTCTAAACTGCAACTAACTGGTTTAAAGGTTTCAAAGTTTAAATGATTTTCTTTTGTGCCTAAATTCAAATATATTTAATGCAAAAAAAGACCGTTTTTGAAATGATGCAGTAAATAAAGCCATCTTTAACGAACGTATCCCGTATCCATCGCAAAATAACTGTTCAATCAGCCCTTCAAGACAAGCTTGGAAAGTTTTCCGCCTCATCCTACTAGATAGATCTCTTACTAATAAACAACTCATGGTATAGCATGCTTTAGATGTAAAGTATTTTGAACATTCTCTTCAATCCCAGCTCGGCCATCAAAGATCAAGCTGATATGTTCAGTCCACACTTTCTTCTTTCTCGGTTAAATTATGCTCAAACTAAATTAGCCAGTTCGGTGTCCCATGAACTGATTGATTGTCCAGCATTGTCCAGTGTTACTGCCATCCTCATGTGATGTCCTAGCTTACAGATTCTCACCAGATCTGCGACCCTACGATAGAGGGAGGAGGCGAGACCCAGCTGTCCCTCCCAGAGGCCGATGGCCGGCAGATAGAGCGAGCTGAGGCCTGATTTAGACCCGGCCCTGTCTCAGGAGGAATCAAGCGGGAGAACTAAACTACCCCGCAGATCTCTCTTCTCTCTCTGCCTGGTCTATTCAGAGAGAGAAAGCCGTGGAGAGATTTCTCAAACACGTCCCTACACCGCATCTTGGGTTCTCAATGAAATGGTCGGCACGGCTCTTCACCTCGGCTAAATTGATTGAAAAAACAGGAAGAAAGAAAGAAATTAAAAAAAGGAAACAAAAAACAAAAAACAAACAAAATGAAAAAAAAAATAGAGGGAAAAAGGCCAGACCTAGTTATAAGATAAAACCAGTATATACAAAATATATAATAGATAAGATCAAACGATGTTTGATACAGCAAAGTTAATTTTTTTTAGAATCCATAACCAGCCGAGAAATGTTCACGCTTCCTGAATATTTCATCAGTTTTGTCTCTCCTGGTGTTTTATAGGTCGGGTACAGTGAAACAGAGAAATGATGTTCATTCAGCCTTTAAGTTAGGTGTTTAGGTGTGGATATGTGTGTGTTTGTGGATTTGACTTCTACTTCACCAATGGCCTGTCTTTAGATTTATATATACGAGTTTGCATAATAAATGAGTGTGTCTATATATGCTTTCTACTATTCTTGGATAGAACATTTAAAACTATTATCTTAAAAATTTTTTTCTAGTTTATATTGAAGAGCTTAGATTTCAAACAAAAAATTCTTTTAAGATAATAATCAGCATATAAAATACACTTCTCAAACTGACGTTGTAGTTTTTTTTTTCTCATAAAAATTTTAATTTTTGCTGAAATGGAAGCTTTCTGTTGTTTAACTGATAAAACTAGTGTATGTGTTTTGCGTGTTACTATTTCATTACTGTAGGGAACAAAAAACTCCGTATGTTACAAAACAGCATAGCATACTTTCGAAAATATCATTACGGTCCAGTTTATTTTGCCCAGCATGGATTGCTTCACCCCCTTTACTCGAACTCCATCTAACATTTTCGGACTAGTCTCCGATACAGGCTTAGACTTCGTGTTCGAGGATTTGAGCGACAAAATCCGACTTGGCCTTTGCTTGCAAAAACACATCGACAACAATCATGATTGAATGGGCTATCAGTTAACTACAGACTCATCTCAAGACGGTAGATCTAGATAGATGCAGCTGGCTCTGGTTATTAGAAATGATAGTCTAGAGCCAAGTTGTTTTCTTAACAATTTTCAGTGAAATGTCAAATAAGCAGAATGAATTAAGAATAAATAATTAAGTCAATTTTAGCTGACGTATGAAAACCAAACATTGTAACTTTGCTCTTTCAAAAGAATAAAAAAAAAACTATCAATAAAAATCGCATTAAAAGCTCATATATTCACGCAAACCAGTTTAAGCTTCGTGCAGAGCAAGCTATTTCGGATTGTATTAACCAAAGAGCGCTATTCCAAGAGAAATGGTATGTTTTGGGAGCACACAACGCATGTTTAAAGTTTTGTATTTTGCGTGGCTTCAAAAACTAACCTTATGAATGGTGAACTGAGGTGAGGGAGACAAAAGGTTTTGATTGAAATGCGCGATTCAGGACATTTCATTATCCCAAACACGACATTTATCTTAAAAAGATAATAGTACAGCTTTATTGAGCAGCGTCAACGTCTCCCATAAATAGCTTTTCGACAAAACTGAGGAGATTTGAAACGCGGAGTGTACTGAACACAGAAACAGCCAAAATAATCATAACATTTTAGTAACGATCTCGGAATACTGTAAGATTTCACATAAGAAAAAACTGTACTATTTCTTATATGAACATATCTCATATATTCGTTTTAAGAACGAGTTTTCTATAATTATAATGCTGGCAAGCACTTTTCGTGTTTCGTACTTCCTGGAGTGGTCGTGTTTTGAAAGGTCTTCAGGTGCACTCGTCACCGTGTGGCGGTGCCCATGGAGAGAGGTCGAAGAGGATAATGGTTGTGTGGTGGTTCAGGAGAGGATAATGGTTGTGTGGTGGTTCAGGAGAGGATAATGGATGGGTGATGGTTCAGGGGAGGATACTGGTTGTGTGGTGGTTCAGGAGAGGATAATGGATGGGTGGTGGTTCAGGAGAGGATAATGGATGGGTGATGGTTCAGGAGAGGATAATGGTTGTGTGGTGGTTCAGAATAGGATAATGGATGGGTGGTGGTTCAGGAGAGGATAATGGATGGGTGGTGGTTCAGGAGAGGATAATGGATGGGTGGTGGTTCAGGAGAGGATAATGGATGGGTGGTGGTTCAGGAGAGGATGATGGCAGTGTGGTGGTTCAAGAGAGGATAATGGATGGGTGATGGTTCAGGAGAGGATGATGGATGGGTGGTGGTTCAGGAGAGGATAATGGATGGGTGGTGGTTCAGGAGAGGATGATGGCAGTGTGGTGGTTCAGGAGAGGATAATGGATGGGTGGTGGTTCAGGAGAGGATGATGGCAGTGTGGTGGTTCAGGAGAGGATAATGGATGGGTGGTGGTTCAGGAGAGGATGATGGCAGTGTGGTGGTTCAGGAGAGGATAATGGATGGGTGGTGGTTCAGGAGAGGATGGTGGCAGTGTGGTGGTTCAAGAGAGGATAATGGATGGGTGGTGGTTCAGGAGAGGATGATGGATGGGTGGTGGTTCAGGAGAGGATAATGGATGGGTGGTGGTTCAGGAGAGGATAATGGATGGGTGGTGGTTCAGGAGAGGATGATGGCAGTGTGGTGGTTCAAGAAAGGATAATGGATGGGTGATGGTTCAGGAGAGGATGATGGTTGTGTAGTTGTTCAGGAGAGGACAATGGACGGGTGTTGGTTTTGGAGGTGAACATAAGAATTAGAAAATCTTTAAAGAGGCGACAGTTTATTACAACTCAAACTGAAAAGACACAGACATAAAACTGAAACAATATCAGGAATTATTTAGATCTAGTATCGAAACTTTGCTTCTTCGTTTCTTGAAAATCTTCACATGAAAATCTTTGGAGAAGATTTCGATGACATGCACGCATCAGTTCGAGGTTAATATTCTCAGGGGTAAAAAACGATCCCAACATATAAGAGAAGTCGGAAGGAAAAGAACAGATTTTTAAAAAATCTGGAGCCATAACGAGGGTTTTAATTGAACACTAGAAATACAGCCGTTTTATTGGCTTGATAAACACAAGTGATAGAGAAACTGGAGATGGATGGATAAAACAAGAGAGAAAGAGACAAGGAGGAGTAAAATGGAGTAAAAAAAAAGTGTTTGCGGCAGTAAAAAAAAAGGAGGGAGAAGTATAGAATCAGACGAGAAAAATATCGATAGATAGTTAAAGAGCGACAAAAACAAACAAACAAACAGAAAAACAAAAAATAAAAAACAAAAGGAAAAAAATGGTTTCATAGATGGAAAAAGACAGAGGTGGACAAAGAGATATATACATATACAAACAGACGTACAGACAAAAACAGAGACTGTGATTGGTCTACTTAGAGAGTCGGTGAGAGACAGAGGAAGAGAGAGAGAGAGAGAGAGAGAGAGAGAGAGAGAGAGAGAGAGAGAGAGAGAAAGAGAGGTAGAGAAATAAAGCGAGGGAGAGAGAGAAAGAGAGGGAGAGAAATAAAGAGAGGGAGAGAGAGAGAAACAGAGAGAGAGAGAGAGAGAGAGAGAGAGAGAGAGAGAGAGAGAGAGAGACAGGCAGACAGATACACAGAGAGAGAAAATGACTGACACAGAGACAAAAGGTGACAAAAGATACAAGGTGGGAAAACCCCACAGAATTATGAAAAACTAATTTCGTCTTTAAAATAATAACCCAAGGCTTGGAAAAAACCCAACTTTGTGCCATTATTTTCAGAATTACTATAGAATAAAAAAAATCAGAATAAAAATTTGTTTTGCGCTCAAACTCAATTCCACGTTTTAATTCTTTATTCCCCCCCCCCCCCTCCCCCGAAAAAAAAAAATTAAAAAAAAAAGGATTTCTTTGTGTCTTACAAATCCTAAAAGTGAAAAATTGAGCTGAAACGAAATATTAAGTCTAAAAAGTTAGGTGCAAGTAAAAAAAAAAGCGATGTGAAGCAATAAAATTTGGAAATAAAATTATTCAAATAGATTGTAAAACTACAAATTTTGGGATGTGTTTCGAGGACTCGAGGAACGAAGTTTATTCTTCTCTCTAAAAGTTTCGCTTATGTGTATTTACCAAAACCATTCAGTACGATAGCACTGTCTATCTCATTCTTTTTACCTATCTGTCTAGTTATCAGTTTATCTGTCTGTCTTTCTAGCTATCTATCAATCCATCTATCTGTCTATTTATCTGTCTATCTATCTATCTATTCATCTATCAATGTAGCTGTCTATTCATCGATCTATCTGTCTATTGACTTATCTATATCTGTCTATCTATCTATCCATCTACCTATCTATCTGTCTATCTATCTATCTATCTATCTATCTATCTGTCTGACTATCTATCTATTCATCTATCTATTTATCTATCCATCTATCTATCTATCTATCTATCTATCTATCTATCTATCTATCTATCTATCTATCGATCTATCTATCTATCTTTCTATCTTTCTGTCTATCTACTTATCTATCTTTCTATCTATCTATCTATCTATCTATCTATCTATTTGTCTATCAATCTATCTGTCTGTCTGTCTAGCTGTCTGACTTTCTTTTTATCTATCTGTCTAATTATTTATCTATCCTTCTAGCACTCTGACTATCTATCTAGCTACCTAGCTATCTATTTATGTATCTGTCTAGCTATCTGTCTCTCTATCTATCTATCTGTCCATCTATTTGTCTATCTATCTATCTATCTATATCTATATCTATCTACCTATCTATCCATCCATCTATCTATCTGTCTAGCTATCTATCTATCTGTCTATCTATCTATCTACCCATCTATCTGTTTGTTTCTATATCTTTTTACCTCTCAATCATAAATCTATACTAACTGCCAATGTTTCCTTGAATGTCCACCATCCTTCTTCGCGGCTTGTATTTCTGTCGCTACTTCTTTCTAACTCTTTTATCGATTCTTTCTTTCCCTCCATTAAATAACGATTCAGAGTTTAATTATCATAACAAAGCACACCCCTTGGCATGGCGCGCTCCTTTGGTTTCGGAATATCAAACGGAAGTTTTCGTTTTCACGCTCGATCCCCCACATTAGAAGAAAATATTTTATTTTTAGCGATGTTAAAAACGAGCGTTTAAATTCGTGATAATTAGGAAACAAAACCAAGGAATTCATTTCATTTCGTTTCTCCATGCTACTTTGTTTAAACTGTTAAATAATGGCTGAAATTCTTCGTGATATATGGCCATCGTACTTTGTTATCATAAAACTAACGGCAAGTTGTTTCTTTTTTGTTCAGCCAATAAATTATCTCATGTATTCAATACTGTACTCCCTCAACTTCTTTATAGTTTCTTTTTCTTTGTTGCGAATCTTCTCCTGCTCTCTTTTATATATTTTTGATGTTTCTTTCTATATCTATAATTTACTCGCTAGAATTGTCCTTATAAAAGGCTCCATCACTTGAGCTTTGACAAGATTTCCTGCCTTGATTGGATGTATAGCTCTCCTCCCCTCCCTCCCCCCTCTCTCTCTATCTCTCGCTCCCTCATTTTCTCTCTCTCCCTCCCCCTCTCTTTTTTCTCCCTTCCTCTATCTCTCTCTTCATCCCTCCCTATCTCTCTTTCACCCTCCCGACTCACATCTTCTACTCGTGAAGCGATCTAGCGTACTCACTCTGATTGAAGCTACGCAGCGTAAAATTATGAGTATCAAACACCAGATTCAGAGACCTCAGTTAGCCCTCAGGTAGACATCACGCTGGCACTGCCTTCTGGTCTAGGCACTACATCTAAAATGGCGGTTAAAACCTGAAGATTTTTCATTTCCGGGAGAAATCTGTGGATTGAAGCTCAGGTATAATTTACGAGTGGATCGCTTCGTCTGTCCTCAAAGTTTCTTGTTGTTGTCTTTTTTGATAGTCATATATAAAATTTTTTGCGCTTTATCTCCTTGTCTCTCCCTCCCCCCCCCCCCCCCACCCCTCACCGTTTCTATATCTTTTTCTCTCTTGCGCCCTCATTATATCTCACACTCTCTCTATTTTTTTTTTCTCCCCAAAAACTATTGCTTGTCGCCCTCTGAATGTATCTTCCTACCAACCGATCTCTTTCTATCTCTCTGTCTGTCTGTCTGAATATCTCTCTCTCTCTCTCTCTCTCTCTCTCTCTCTCTCTCTCTCTCTCTCTCTCTCTCTCTCTCTCTCTCTCTCTCTGTTTGTTCCTCTTTATTCTATATTGATCTCCGTGTAGTTCAGTTTGGTTCTCTTTCTTTCTCTTTCTCTCTGTCTGCCTACGTGTCTCTATGTCTCTATATCTCTCTTGTACTGTTTCTTTATGTCTTAATCATCTTTCTCAATATCTCTGTGAGTTTGCGATGATTGTTGCCACGCAAAGTTGGCCTGAGCTCCAATTTCTGAGGACATTTCGAGCGATGCTGTGATCTGTAAAGCCAGGTGGATTTTATTTACATGCGCAAACAAGGCTTGAAGAAAGATGTGAGGCTGCTGCAGCGTGTTTTCATCCTTGCGGGGTTTTTTCTTCTTCTGAATATTTATTGATCATCTCTAGTGTGGGAAGAGAGAATATAAAGTTTTCAGCATTCACACTCTGCAGCAGTTGGAAATAACTCTAGTTGTGACGAGCAAACAGAAAGATTGGTTTTTAACTCCAAATCTCCTCTTTTCTTCGTATTAAGTGTGGTGGGCGTGAATTAGATGGGGAAGAAGACACACACAAACACATGGAGAGAAATAGAGAGAAAGAAAGAAAGAAAGAGAGAGAGAGACACAGAGAGACACAGAGAGACAGAGAGACAGAGACAGTGACAGAGACAGAGACATAGACAGAGATAGAGACAGACAGACAGACAGACAGACAGACAGACAGAGAAACAGACTGACTGAGACAGAGAAAAACAAAGAGAGGCATATGATAGTTGGATGAAAAAAAAAATGAGAGAGAAACAGAGATAGGAATAGATGAATATTCCGACAGAGAAACAGATCGATAAATGGCGTGAAATACAAGATGCAGACTCATACTCATACCCAAAGAGAGAGGCTAAGAAAATAGACTCCAAGAAAAAGTCAGATACAGAACCTAGCAGAATTGAGCAGCTTGGCGAGAGAAACTTTGTCAACACCAGGGAATCATCTACTTTCGCGCACAGGGTGAGCCAGGGCAGGAATCTATGAATCTCGCGAGAACAAGCTGTTAAATGATAAAAAAGGCCCTTAGGCTAAACATTCAAAGTGTGGACTCCTTACTATGCTTGTGTCGCGAGAATCCTCCACGACATATTGGTGTCGCGAGAATCCTCCACGACATATTGGGTGTCGCGAGAATCCTCCACGACATATTGGTGTCGCGAGAATCCTCCACGACATATTGGTGTCGCAAGAATCCTCCACGACATATTGGTGTCGCGAGAATCCTCCACGACATATTGGGTGTCGCGAGAATCCTCCACGACATATTGGTGTCGCGAGAATCCTCCACGACATATTGGTGTCGCGAGAATCCTCCACGACATATTGGGTGTCGCGAGAATCCTCCACGACATATTGGGTGTCGCGAGAATCCTCCACGACATATTGGGTGTCGCGAGAATCCTCCACGACATATTGGTGTCGCAAGAATCCTCCACGACATATTGGTGTCGCGAGAATCCTCCACGACATATTGGTGTCGCGAGAATCCTCCACGACATATTGGGTGTCGCGAGAATCCTCCACGACATATTGGGTGTCGCGAGAATCCTCCACGACATATTGGTGTCGCAAGAATCCTCCACGACATATTGGTGTCGCAAGAATCCTCCACGACATATTGGTGTCGCAAGAATCCTCCACGACATATTGGTGTCGCGAGAATCCTCCACGACATATTGGTGTCGCAAGAATCCTCCACGACATATTGGTGTCGCGAGAATCCTCAACAACATAATGGTGTCGCGAGAATCCTCAACAACATAATGGTGTCGCGAGAATCCTCGATAATATATTGGTATTGCGAGAATCCTCCACGACATATTGGTGTTGTGAGAATCCTTCACGATATATTGGTGTCGCGAGAATCCTCCTCGACATATTGGTGTCGCAAGAATCCTCCACGAGATATTGGTGTCGCGAGAATCCTCTACAGAGTTTGTGTCGTACTTCACTCTCTACTATCCTGACTCACAGTTTTTCTTTCTACTACAAAAAAAAATTAAAATTAAAAATCATTCCAGACTGTAATATACTGGTTTTAATTTTATTGCTCTAAGCGGTGTTTTCTGTTTTATCTGAAATGTCGATTACTCTACAGAGATGTGTGTATGACATCAACGTCACCTAAAATATATCCTTTTAATAAGAATTTCACTAGATAATAGCGATGATTTTCATGCTCTTTTATGATTAATATTAACCTTTATATCTTAATTTTTCTAAGGATGCTCGCACAAAATCCAGACACAATCCTACTTTCAGGCAGGTCAAGCCTAAGAGACATGGCTCTCACTGTCATGCAGGCTGTCCAGAACAAGCTTGTAATCTTAGTTTTTTTCCTGGTCTCTCCGCCCGGCTGAGCCACACTTCCTAATCCTGTCTAACATAGATCTAGGCTATCCGAGACAAGCTTGTAATCTCAGTTTGTCTCCTGGTCTCTCCGCCCGGCTGAGCCACACTTCCTAATCCTGTCTAACATAGATCCAGGCTGTCCAACACAAGCTTGTAATCTCAGTTTGTCTCCTGGTCTCTCCGCCAGGCTGAACCACACTTCCTAATCCTGTCTAACATAGATCTAGGCTGTCCAACACAAGCTTGTAATCTCAGTTTGTCTCCTGGTCTCTCCGCCAGGCTGAGCCACACTTCCTAATCCTGTCTAACATAGATCCAGGCTGTCCAACACAAGCTTGTAATCTCAGTTTGTCTCCTGGTCTCTCCGCCAGGCTGAACCACACTTCCTAATCCTGTCTAACATAGATCCAGGCTGTCTAACACAAGCTTGTAATCTCAGTTTGTCTCCTGGTCTCTCCGCCAGGCTGAACCACACTTCCTAATCCTGTCTAACATAGATCTAGGCTGTCCAACACAAGCTTGTAATCTCAGTTTGTCTCCTGGTCTCTCCGCCAGGCTGAGCCACACTTCCTAATCCTGTCTAACATAGATCTAGGCTGTCCAACACAAGCTTGTAATCTCAGTTTGTCTCCTGGTCTCTCCGCCAGGCTGAGCCACACTTCCTAATCCTGTCTAACATAGATCTAGGCTGTCCAACACAAGCTTGTAATCTCAGTTTGTCTCCTGGTCTCTCCGCCAGGCTGAGCCACACTTCCTAATCCTGTCTAACATAGATCTAGGCTGTCCGAGACAAGCTTGTAATCTCAGTTTGTCTCCTGGTCTCTCCGCCCGGCTGAACCACATTTCCTAATCCTGTCTAACATAGATCTAGGCTGTCCGAGACAAGCTTGTAATCTCAGTTTGTCTCCTGGTCTCTCCGCCAGGCTGAACCACACTTCCTAATCCTGTCTAACATAGATCCAGGCTGTCCGAGACAAGCTTGTAATGTCAGTTTGTCTCTCGGTCTCTCCGCCAGACAGAACGAAACTTCCTTATCCTGTCTTACATAAAACAGCCAGCAGCTCTAACGTGCATAAAGGCTGTATAGTCTATGATCCTTCCTTTAGGGCACTCCACATCACACAAAACAGCCTGTTTCTAAATGTGACCTCTCGGCTGTCCACACCAACCAAATAGGCTGTTTGCCATTGCGACTTGGTGGCTGTCGAGAGCAATCCATGAACATCTAAGCTTTTTTTTGGTAAAAAAAATTATGCAAATCTACTGACGTTAAGGAAAATTAATCTGAAAAAAAAAATCGTAGTGTTTTAGAAAACCAAATTATGGGCATGCAGATTTGTTAATACTATTTCAAACAAACTGTCTCATAGCAAATATTTCTAGACTCATAACTGATTCCTATGAAAAGCGGATTTTAAACTTGAGATTTTTTTTACTTGCAGAGTAAAATTAAAATAATCTATTCTAATGGATAAATAATTACATGGAACTACTGCCTTCTTTATTTCCATTACATAAAACTGACATGGGCAGAAATCGAATTTGATACTTTTGAAGGAATCGATACTGAAGATGATTAATATCCGAATACAGTAACCGGATCTTGCGTCATACATCCCAGCGTCCTGGCGTTTTCCGCTCGACGCGCTCTTTGCCAAGTTTCAGGCTCACAATACGGCTTGGCTTCAGCTCGCTTCGTGTGCCAGAAATAGAACGGATAAAACCGTGTAGAGGAGAGACACTGGTAGTTTGATCTTGCTTTTTCTACGCCCCCCACCCCCTACCCTCCACCCCCTCAAACCCCACTCCCCATCTTGCTACCCCCTTGCCCCCCTCCCCAAGTCTCCTGATGTGGCAAGTGTTTACATCGCCCTGGGAGCAGCCAGGGGGCGGTAACTCGTTTCGGCCAAGCTAACATTAGCTCAAGTGCCAGCCTGAATGCCTTTCATCTTAATCTCCTCTCTGCTCAAGCCCCATGCCGCCGGGCATCGCCGGGCATCGCCGGGCATCGCTCACCTCGTGCGGACCTCATTTTGCTTCTGCGGTTCGTCTTCTTCTCCTATTGAGGCAGAAATAAAGAAGATGGGGAAACGGTATGTGTGTGTGTGTGTGTGTGTGAGAGAGAGAGAGAGAGAGAGAGAGAGAGAGAGAGAGAGAGAGAGAGAGAGAGGTATAGAGAAGTTAAAAAAAAGGAAGGGAAAGGGGGAGGGGTGGTTTTAGGGGGCGATGAATAAAAATTGAAGCATTCTCCGCCCTCTTGTCCAGTGAAACTAGATTTTTAAACAAAAAATTCCACTTTCTCTAAATCTTACGTAAATATATATATATATATATATATATATATATATATATATATATATATATCCCCCTCTCTCTCTCTTCCATGCTAAGCTGAAATTATAAGGGATAAAACAACATACGTCCTCGTTTTTAACCTTCCTTGTCTCTAGCCCATTTTTCTTAAATACTGATTCTCTCTCCAGGCCATCAGCCGACGGCCGAAACACCGCAGACCTCCTTCTTATTAAAAATGATATGAACAATCTATGAATTTTTTTTAAGCCGCGGTCTAAGATAACGAAGAAATTTAATGCATACATTAGAAAATACTCTAAAAACCGTCCTTTGGCTGTGAGAGCGGGAAGCTGCCCTATGCAACATGGCTACTCATTCATAAAGTTCTTCCAGCCCCAAAAATTGAGGCGGGCTTTCTTGGTCGGGCTCTCTGCTTTTCAGTTTTGCTTTATTTAATTATTTTTCGTTTATTCTACCCAGGCCGTGCGACACGAGAGACCCGCTAATGACACGTCACCAAACTCCTCTAGATTAGAGCCGAGGCGGATTTGTTGCAGCCACGAGGCGGAATGAAAAACCATTAAGACATTTTCCTTCCGACCCGAGCCCCAAGAAAAGTGCGTCTATCAGATTCTTCCTGGGGATTCTGCAAAAGATTCATTTCCGGCACTGGGCAGATAACTGTGAAATACGGAGAGCGGCATGCGACATAACTCTGGGCTGCTGGCCTGTCATCTGTTGCCTTCCCTTGCTTAACTCTCCTCTCGGCCGAAGGGGGAGAGAGAGAGAGAGAGAGAGAAAGAGAGAGAGAGAGAGAGAGAGAGAGAGAGAGAGAGAGGGGGGGGGGGGGAGGAGCAAGCGGCTGCTGGCCAGTGTATCAGGGCCGAATGATGAAGAGAGGAGTCGAGAGGCGAGACGGGAGGCCATCATAAATAAATAAAAAAAAATATGCAACAGCTTCTAGACAAGACAATTTATATGACTTCCTAGCTATTTTGTTCTCTTAGTTCCCCTATATCAAATATTCGGGTATTCTGATCAAACTTGGGTGATGTGTGCCGCTCTGTGCGATGAGCCTGTCAGTCAGACATTAGCATGATAAAAGCATCATGAGAGGAGAGAAGAGCCTCTGTGGTTTTTACACTTATCTCGCTGTATTTTCTGGGCTCCACATTCCCATCGCCAGACTGGAGACCTGGTGTATGACATGTATGAATATTCTTACCTTCTTCCTCAATGTTTATCTGCATCAGCTATAATGCATTGACGAACTTTCTCTTAATCGGTAAAGTTAATTTTGTTGTTGAACAGTTTTTCTTCGACTGCATGTATATTTGTTTCGACTTCGATAATAAGAAGGCAATTATCCTCTACCCTCCCCCCCCTCCCCTTCAGATTCCCCAGATCAGCTACTCGTCAACCAGCACAGACCTGAGCGACAAGACCAGGTTCGAGTATTTCTCCCGAGTTGTCCCCCCTGATAAGTACCAGGCCAAGGCTATGGCAGACACAGCGCGGGCGTTAGGCTGGACCTACGTGAACACCCTGGCCGACGCTGGCACCTACGGCGAAAAAGGCATCCAAGCGTTTGTTGACTCCACCAAGAACTCGGGTGAGTGGTCTAGCAACTCAGCCAAGAAAATATCGGATGCTTGACTTTGGAAATGTAAACTGCTCAGAAACTTTAATTGGCTTGGTCGATGAAAGCAAGGCAATTACATAATACTAACATTACTTCGTAAAGGTTTGTATAGTTTACTTAAGAAGGTTTCAGTTTAAAATAAAAAAGGCATGGTTCAATAGAAAATGAGCACTAAATGTGTATTTTTCACTCTACATCGATTTCTCCCTCACCAGTTTTAAATCGAATTATCAAAATAATGGGAAAATTTAGTATACGTCAGGTTAAAAATTGAACGATATTCTCAAAAACATACTTCCTGTTTTGTTGAAAATTTGTTCCAACTTTAAGGCATGGTGACCGTTTCTGGCATTTCATATAATTAAGTTGGTGACCAGGAAGTTGATTGGTTCATTACGTGGTGGCTTCAAGTCTCCTCCAGCCCCGCAGACAAGATCAAAGATTGAGAAGTGGAAGAGAAGAAATAACAACTAGCTGAGAGGTTTTCTAGGCCTTTAGAGAACTCGTCTAAAGAGATTTTGACTTATCGCTAGTGTTCAAGATACAGACAGAGCGATCTGAGAGTGACAGTTGGGTTGTTGTGCCGCGCAGAAAAATACATGACATGAAGATGGATAAATTGAGGGAAATGTTTGGATTAGCTTTACTTTCTCATCATTGCAAGGCTATGTTATGCTTAAAGGAAAATGGTTTATTTCTGTGGCGTTAGTGAAAACGGTTTTTTTTTTATTTACACACTTAAACACAACTATTTAAAATAGTAAAAATTCCTTTGGACGAAACGTTTTCACCCAACTATTTTTCATACTGCTATTATTCTACTATTACTACTATTAGTACTACTACTACTACTACTACTACTACTACTACTACTACTACTACTACTACTACTACTACTACTACTACTACTACTACTACTGCTACTACTACTACTACTACTACTACTACTACTACTACTACTACTACTACTACTACTACTACTACTACTACTACTACTACTACTACTACTACTACTACTACTACTACTACTACTACTACTACTACTACTACTACTACTACTACTACTACTACTACTACTACTACTACTACTACCACTAGTACTAGTACTACTACTATTACTACTACTAGTAGTAGTACTACTGCTTCTATTACTGATACTACTACTGTTGCTATTATTACTACCACCGCACTACTACTGCCACCACTACCACCACCACTACTACTACTACTACTGCTACTACTACTACTACTACTACTACTACTACTACTACTACTACTACTACTACTACTACTACTACTACTACTACTACTACTACTACTACTACTACTACTACTACTACTACTACTACTACTACTACTACTACTACTACTACTACTACTACTACTACTACTACTACTACTACTACTGCTGCTGCTGCTGCTAATACCAGTACTTTTTCTTCTTCTTCTCTTTCTTTTTCCTGTTATTATTATTATTATTATTATTATTATTATTATTATTATTATTATTATTATTATTATTATTATTATTATTATTATTATTATTATTATTAATATATCAATGCATAAGAGTAATAGTTTAGAAATTTTGAAGAAAAATAAAAGTATTCATGATGATTATATTATTGAAGATGATAATGATGATGACGATTTTGATGATGATGATGATGATTATGATGATAATATTGATGGTGATGATGATGATAATGCTGCTGCTGCTGCTGCTGCTGATGATGATAATGCTGCTGCTGCTGCTGCTGCTGATGATGATGATGATGATGTTGATGGTACTGATGATGATGATGATGATGATGATGATGATGATCCTGATGGTGATGATGATGATGATGATGCTGATGATCCTGATGGTGATGATGATGATGATGCTGATGATCCTGATGATGATGATGATGATGATGCTGATGATCCTGATGGTGATGATGATGATGATGATCATAACGATGTTGATGATGACAATGATGATAATAATGTGACCATTTTCACTATGACGCCGGTAATTACCGTCACTGTCTTGGCGAGGACTATAGAAAGCTAATGAGAGTTGTGGGTCCTGTAAGCTCATCATCAAACTAGCCGGCACACTTAGCTAGCAAGGACAGAGAATCCCGCATCCGACAACTTCCGGAATTAGGCCGGTGGATCTGATTACTGCCGCTCCAGGTATGGAATATTCTACTTATGTAAGTCGTTAACTTCCGGTCAGGGCCTCAACGTGGTCTTTGACCTGGGCTGTGGCCTCGAGACGAGCAGCTCTAGCAGCATGGTTGACGTGAGGACGTGTCTTAAGTTACACTGTGATCACAAGACATGTCAGGGCGTTCACGCTTGGTCAACAAGGGGGGCATAACTCTAATACTTAAGTGACGAGCGTCAGTTTTCGACGCATGCGTATATCACGTATTAATGACATTAGGTATTTATAACATTTAATAGGTCTATGAAAACAGTGGCTGACAAAAAAAAATTGTACAGAGCGCTTCAATGTGAAAATGAAAAAAAAAAAGAAAATAACATCAACAACACCATCACCACCAACAAGAAACAAAGCCCAAAATACTCCAAAGTAAAGATCTTAATAACTCTAGCACCGCAAAGCCGGGAAAATAGCTATTAGATAAAAACTTGTTTCACGCGTTGGTTTTGTCAGGCGATCTGATCCACCAAGCCAAAGTGTCTTAACAGATCAGATATTGCTATCTTGAAACATTGAGATCTTGCTATCTTGAAACATTTTTTGATATTGAACAACCAATGCTGCAACAGTAGCTTGGACAATCCTGCGTGAACCATTTTAAAGAATCAGTCAAGCAACATATCTGCTAAGACACTGAAATTCTTTACATTTGAATCACGACAGGCCTTCCTCTTCTAAATATGCTAATAACTATGACTTAGGAAAGTTAGAGACTTTAATATTGACCATTATGTGTTGTTAAAAACAATGAAAGGTTTTTGGAGAGTAGAGAGATAGGTAGAGAGATCGATTTACTAAGCAGATATGTAATAATATTATATCATTATGATATAATGTCATAAATAGTTATGTAGATGAATGTATAGAGGCATGTAAAATGAAGATGGTCATGACATCAATGGGTATAATTATGCATAGACATCTGTAAAAATATGCATAAATAGATGGTTAGATTAGTAGGTAGGTATGTACAAATGAAGGGCAAATCGCATATATATATATGTACATACACACACGCATATGAATAATTCACTTGAGACACAAAATGATCAAAAGATAGATACAGACCCTGCAGTTAGGAGGTTATATCGATGGATAGATAGACCTAGGAATACGAAATAGGTATGTTGCTGAATTAAAAAAAGCAACACTGAAGTACTATCTTTATTTGTCTAATGCACCAAAGTAGTTATTTTCGTTAATCTCACGGAAAATGGTCCAACCAAAAAAAATCAAACTAAGTGATATGGAATTGAAAGGAAAAGAATTTTTGATATAATCTTTAATAAACTTATGGCAAAAGTAATAATAAATCAAAACGACAGTGAATTTTAATGAGTTTAACGAGCCTGTGAAAGAACTGATTGACGCTTGTAAATCTTATGAAGATTGTACACGAAGCTCGCAGTAAGAATTCAATGCTTATAAACTGACGGGAAAACAGAATAATTCTATCAGACATGAGGACCGTTTCTCCGCACATGAATACCTGTGCGCCATGAACGATCTGTTTACTAAAATCGCTCTGTAATGTCTTAAGAGGAAAATTACGATTTGAAAGAGGGCTGGTATGGATTATTATACTTAACGTGAAAGAGCTCGTTCGGTATTTTATTATAATAGTGGAGAACGAAAGTAAAAAAACTACGAGTGTGAGGGAAGCATCATTGAGACTGTCACAAGAGAGTCCAGGAGGATGGGAATCCATCGATTGCGGGCGGAGTGAGGGGGGAACAATTTGAGCCCTGGTTACTATCCTCAGGCACTTGTGTTAGTTCAACATCTCGGATTGGGCCTCAATGTTTTTAATTAGTCCAGAAAAGGAAAAACTTAAGAAAATAAAAACAACGAAGATGGAAGCAGTAATAAGGGCCCGCCTAGATTTTTCTTGTGGGGCTCGTCGTGAAAACAAGAAGCTGCAAGCGATGTGGATAAGTTTAGAGTTGTTGATCGTGTTGGGTTTTAGAGTGTTGTTGTTGTTTCTGGTTGTGGTGATGGTACTGGTGGTGGTGGTATTTGTGAAGATAGTAATGGTCTTTGATAACTTAGTTTGCAAAGTGGAAGGACGAAAAATAAGCAAAATGAGGAAAAGAAAGACAGCAAGAGGAGAGAAACGCTGATCTGATAAAAGGAAGCTAAGCAGCAATTCAGGGAAATAGTTATGAAACTTGAAAAATAGTATATAAGTAAACTAACATATTGCCAGCTAAGATAATTATATTGATATGCAAACAGAAAGGCGCCGAGATGGATGCACTTGCAAGTTAATTGAAGAAAACATATCTATAGATGGATAGACCAATGACAGAAAGATACACAACATACATGCATACATAGGGAAAGAAAAAAACTGAATAAAAATAGTCAGACGATTAAAAGAATAGACTTACACCTAAAGCGTCAAACTATGGGAAGACAAAATCAGATACATTTATCACTTGTATTTGGCTCAAGGAACCATTTCGGTGTTAAGGATAAAAAAGGAAGTCCGCTCAAAACACGGACGGGCTCTACTCTAGCCCAGTGTATGATCGACAAGTTGTGGCTCCACTAGGGTACTCTCTACCTCCACTGGGTACCTGCATCTCTTGGCAACATTCCTCTTTCTCTTTATAATGACACTTTATTTTCGGTTAAGTCTAGCGCTAACGCCTAAGCCGTCGTTTGCATCTATTCTACCACATAAACATGTCATTTCTTATCAGAAATTTAGATTGGAGGCAAACAAGAAAAAAAAACGCATCGTGTTGCTGATGGAAAATGTGTCAGATGGTTGAAATCAGAGAGGTACAACATTCATAATAACAGCACTGTATTTCTGTACATAGTGCATGTTAAGAGAGAATGTCAACTTAGCAAAGAATAAGATTATCTAAAGCATTCAATATGTCTATAGGCAGCACCAAGAACAACTATCAGTTAAGCTTTGTTGTGTCACATATGTGCGCGACAACGCCCAATGATAGCACACAGCACCAAAACAATGACAATACATTCTATTACAAAAATAGAGCTGGGTAGCCCGGATTGTTTTAGACAGTATATTCCCACACCGGAACACTTTAGAAAAAACTTAAACCGAATTTTGTGTTATTCCCTCCACAATTTTCGTCAAAGTCAAAGTAAATGATAGACTTATTAGCCACAATTGTGTTTCCACTCCTTCCAACGTTATCACTTGTTTGCCTCCAGCTCAAGATATTGATAAACATGCAGCAATTCCCAATTGTGGTAGACTTAACATTAACGGCGCTTGAGCCAATAACAGTCAAAGCCAACAAAGTAATGGTTGTATCAACATCTAAACTGTCTGTGTGTGTGTCTGTGCGTGTGTCCCCAGGTCTGTGCGTGT
>JAWDGP010003782.1:0-25000 GCA_033675545.1 Elysia crispata
GAAATTAAATTTGGTTTGTAGCCTACAAACACAATGATCTTTCAACTTCAGTGCCAGTCCAAATAGGTCGTAAAGGAGATTATTTATTTCTTTAAAGGAGATTACTTATTTATTAAGCTTTCTATCATCGCCTTTTCTCTGTTTCTTTGCGTTTCTTCTCTGTGTCTAAGTATCTGTTTCTTCATACAATGCTCTACCTATCTCTTTCTCTCTATCCTTTTCTCTTTCTCTCTATTGGCTGCTCTCTTTATTTCTCTTTATATCTGTCTATGAATATATCTAATAAGCAATTTTATTTGAAGTTGTTGTAAGTGGACTGAGTAGTTTTAAAACAGAAAGAAACCATGAAATATTTAGTCAATCAAGCAAACTCCAAAATACACACGATGAGAAAAGAGAATCAACTTACGACTGTGACATAGAGAGTACACACTAGTCCAACCGTCACAATAGATCCCCACAGATTCAATCCCGAAACTGTTAAAGATACAAAAAAATGTCACACCTATAATTTGCGCATCAAGTTGAAATGGGGGAAAAGCGGGAGTGACTGCTTGAAAAAAACCTTGTCCTTGTAATGCGATAAGTGTGACCCTGTCTCATCAACTTTGCAGTTTTTAAAGAATTCTTTATGAAGATTTTTATGATGACAAAAAGGAGGATCATTATTTGATTCTTCATCAATTCTTTATTGCACTGTATAAAAAAATCTTTTGCAAATGTTATTCAAAGAAATTTGAAGTTGTCATATTTAGAGACAAAAAGTTGCTATTATTTTGCTGTTCACCAGAAGATTGTCTTGATAAATTTATTATGTTACACAGATAAGTTGTACTTTAAGGTCTATGAACGATCAAAATGATTTTTTAGACTTGTTGTTTACAAAAATTGTTGTTGACAAAATCTGGATTATTAATGTTAATATTTTGACCAATTTTTTAACTAAGCTTTAAAATTTCATTTCCAGAAATCCGATCTGATCGTTTATAGCGTTTGTACAATGATTTTGGAGGATTTGTGCCACTGCCTCAATAGTTTGAAAAAATAGCGTAAAAATCGAGGATGGCCGCGGTTTCCATGGCTACAAAGTGTTGAAAAAAAAGTCACGCACTCAATGTGTATGCATATTCAACTTTCTAGCATCAATACTTTCTGATTCAGGCCTCATGTGTCACCCGTATTTACGTACAAGGTTATTATTCTAAAATTTCTAACCAATAACTTACCTTTGTAATTCGTTGATATACGATCATTGAATAGAAAAATAAACGAAATAGCATGTTCTCAGTGACTTTATTTTATCAAAGACTTTTTGCGCCCACGGAATCTTCTTGAAAGTCAACAAAGCCATAGGTTCAACTGCATTTTTATTGTGCTCATTTCTGGACGCAAAAAAATTCTGTTATTAGCATTATAAGATCTGAAATATTTAATTGCGATGTAATTCAAATTATGTAATATGTTTGTTAAAAAAATATTTATACTTTACCTTCACTGAATGCCAGGCTGGGAGCGTAAAGTACAATTGGCATGTAACAGATCTGCAATGAAGAGAGGAGCTAAAAAGATACTGTTTTAGCAATATTATTATTTGACAAACATAATCGTAGCAGTCGATATCAAAATAAACGCCCATTTTTTTTAGCCCTGATCACTAATATATTAGACCTTGGGCCCACCATAACCCCCCCTCCCCCCACCCACCTGGGATTTTTGTACACCCATATTTTCTGAAAGGTGACCAACCAAGGTGTAAGAAAATCGATGTTAGCCAAATGGAAAGTGTCATCTTCATAATTATGGTTATCCTCTGTTGTTTACGGGGGTTTTGGCATTGTTGAAACAAGGGGGTGGGTTTTTTATTTCATAAACTAATTATTTTCTACACAAATGTACACAAATTATAGCTCATATATATGAAAGCTAAAATGATGCTCTTTATTATGGTGAAAACAGATTTACAAAATCTTTTACGGTAAAAAAGATATATTGGTTCAAAGTCAGATTTTGTGTCAAAATGGAAAAATTAAGATATGTCAAAACCACTGAAACTAATACTTTTTGCTGCAATTTTTCAACACCTGTATTTCTTGATTTGGTACCTCTCATAGTAAGGGAGTATGGGTATAAGTTACTTTGGAAGTGTCATCTTCATGGGTAATTCCCCCTTGTTTACGTTTTTTTCGCATATCTTCAAATAAGGGGGTAGGGTTGTTCTTTGAGTCATATCTCCACATCCGCTCAGGCAAAATGAAGCACCATTTGTTTTACTCAAATGAAAAGCTAAAAAGCTTCTCTTTCATGCAGTGTAACGGATTTTACGATATCGTAATAGCTAGTCAAGTTTTATTTTGCATTCAAACTGCACATTCACCTTCCGAAAACGTAAAACTGAAATAATTATTTGTGTCTAAACTCACAACTAGGAGTCAGTAATTTTCACCACCTTTTCTAAAGCATCACACTCCCCAAAGTGTAGGAAAATAATGTGTTAGTTCTGATTTTAAGTGAGACTGAATAAAATGGGAGCATTGTATTACAAGAATGTAGATATTTAAGGCGCATTTGTGCATTTAATAGATCCAGGCATGACATTTTGCAAATGAATGTGTTTTTGGTGCAATACTTGACAAAAATAATGGAGAACTTACACATGTGAACTTTCTCAAGGAAAAATGCATGCAATTAGTAATAGTAATGTCATATAATAGTTAGACATAAGCTTTAGGCTTTTTGTAACAAACCATTATAATTTATATAAATCATCAGAATTCAAGGAATGTTCATATGGGAACAATGAAACTTAGTAATGAATTTCAGAATAACCACAAGAAATTGACAGTATTGGCCATTATTACCACTAGAGATGTCAAGTGAAAGCTGTGTCTGTGACATTCAATTTCCATCCATAATATGCACTTGCCCACATTTAAAATGAACCACTGGAAACTATGGCTTTAATAAATATCACATTAGCTTCAAGTGGAGGCAATTCAGGTAATGTATCAGCTGTAAGCCTACCCTGCTGCATACAGGATATCATATAGAAACTATCTGGCAGGATACATATTAGTATTAGAAACTATCTGAGAATTGTAATTCAAGGCATGAAACCAATACGTACACACAGTTGAAGCATATTCACACAGGGAAAGGCATAACATGTGATGTGAGATCATTGTACAATGCATAACCAAAATAAGATAATGCCTATAACATTTACATCTCTCTCTCACCCACATACACACATTCTTTTCGATCTGGATGAAACATTGCAGCAAGATCTTAACAGAAGCTGGTTAGTTTTCTTCTCCACTGTCACTTGTTTCATTGTCATTGTTCTCACTGTCACTGTCAAACTCATTTGAAAAACTGTCACAAACATCATCTTCATCATCTTCTGGCTGATAGCTTGACTAGATATCCACCAGATCTTGAGGAACAATGTCT
This sequence comes from Elysia crispata, assembly GCA_033675545.1. Classification (NCBI taxonomy): domain Eukaryota; kingdom Metazoa; phylum Mollusca; class Gastropoda; family Plakobranchidae; genus Elysia; species Elysia crispata. Next base: position 3,451 of record JAWDGP010003782.1, read on the forward strand.
CCTGCACACCAATTATAGTCAAGGTCTCCATCCAAGGTCACCTTCCAGCCATGCTCCTCAGCTGGTGGGAAATCTGGAAATGAGATGGTTGATTTCTTCCAAAGTAGTGTCTGATAATTCACACGCTTGATGTGCATTTGGAGAGAGGATCGACATGGAGGCAGCAAACTAAAATTGATTCTATAAAAGTTAGTCGGTACATTTCCAGACCCTGTTTCCAAAAATTTTCAAAAAATATCACAAAAAAAATAGTTCTCACCTCTAATATGGGGACCTTTCCATAAAACAAACAAACTATTTATTTCAAATCACAAATTAAGTTCTCACCGTAAGTTTAATTCAATTCCATCACCTCCCTTACCTTTAGAAAAACTGTTTTTTTTTGTTTTTTTTTTTTATTCCTTTTTTTTTTTTTTTTAGGGAATGTAGTGGTGGTGTCCCCCCCTTTCAATAAATCCCACCCCAACATTGAAAACACTTTTCTTTTTTTCTCCATTTCAACTGATATGGTTATGTTTTTTTGTTTTCTTTCTCTTCCTGTTTCCATGTGGTGAAGAATTTTTTTTGGTTTTTGTTGCAAGGGTCAAAAGGAATCTGGGTCCTGTGTGTTCGGGGGTTGTCAACAAACTTATTTTAGTTTTTTTGGAAATTATGAAAAATTTTTAAATTTTTTCTTTTTTTTGGGATTTTTTCAGAGGTGGACAAAAATAGTTTATTTTGTTTTTTTTTCTTTTTTCTTCTTTTTTCTTTTTATCTTTTGCTCTCTTTTACTTTTCCTTTTTTTTTTTTTTTTTTTGTTTTTTTTTTTTTTTTTCATTTTTCCATTTGTTCATGTATTTCTTTTTTTTTTTTTTTGTTTTTATTATTTTTTAATATCTTTTTCTTTTTTTTTGGTTTTTTTTTTTTCTCTCAGGTTGTGTTTGGTTGTGTTTTTTTTTTTCTTTTTTCATCTTTTTTTGATTTTTTATTGTTTTTATTTTTTCAAATTTTTTACATTCTGCTTGGGGTCAGTTTGGGAGAGAGTTTTTGTGTTTTTTTTTTAAGTTTGAGAAAGTTTTTTGGGTGTTTTTTAGGGGAGTTTAATAAATGATTTTTTTTTTTTATTTATTTTTTTAGTTTTTTTTTTTTGTTTGTGGCAGCGGGGGGGGGGGGGTTTTTGTTTCTCTTTTTTTGTTGGTTTTTTGTTTGTTCTTTTTGGGGTCCAGGGATAGTTTTTTTGTTTTTGTTTATATTTTTTTTATTTTTTAATTTTCATCTCTTCTTTACTTCTTCACATCTCCAAATTTTTTCTCTGTTTTCTTTTTAACATTCTTGTTTTTTTTTTTTTATTTTTTTACTTTTTTATTTTTTTTATTTTTTTAGTTATTTTTTTTTTTTTTTTTTGTAGGTTTTTGATAAATATAAGTTAAAAACATTTAATTTTTTATAATTTTTTTTTTTTTATATTTTAATTTTTTTTTTTTTTTTTTTTTTTTTTAATTTTTTAATTTTAATATAGTTTTTATATTTTATAATTATATAATTTTAAAATTTTAATATTTTAAAAATTTAAAACATATTAAATAATATTAAAAAATTTTTTTTTGGGTTTCATTTTGGTACCATTACTTGCCCAGTTGTTTTGATATGTGTGGAGATATTCCTCACAAGTTCTTCTTTTAAGTTATTATTTTTAAATGAATTTTAAATTAAAATAACTTTTTTAAATTTTCTCTTACTCTTATTCCCTTTATATTAAAAATTACAAATTTTGAAATATACCTATTTAAAAATTTCAATTTTAATTTTTTTTTTTTATTTTTTTTTTTTATATTTTTTTTTTTAATTTTTTTTTTAAAATATATATTTTTTTTAATATATATTTTTTTTTTTATATGTTTTTTACTTTCATTTTTACCATAATTTAATTTTTATTTATTTTTATTTTATTTATTTTTTTTTTAAAATTATTTATAAATAATTGATGTATCAATCCAATCCCTTCTTTCCAACATGTTTAAAAATCAAAAAATTTAATAAATTTATATTATTTTTATTATTTTTATTTTTTTTATATTTTTATTATTTTTTTTTTTTCAACTTTTTGGTAATATTTGTGTAAATATATGTCTAGAAAGATAAGAAGGGGGGGGGGGGGTAGAGGGTGGTTTATATCCCATATACCTTCACAGCGGTACTTTTAAGTTTTCTACAATTTTCGAATGCATCTTTTTGCTTCATGTTACTTTCGGTTACTGCACTTCTATTAAACCCTTAAAAATCCATGTACTTTTCTGCTTAGTACGATCTAATACACTCTGTGTAACCAAAAAAAAAATGTAACTTTTGTGAATTCAGGGAAAATAGATTAAAATAATGCTTGATCGAGGGAACAGGGCAAATTCATATAGGAAGATGTATTGGAAGTGGCCATATACTAGAAATTGTACTGAATCACCACGGCAGTATGTGGAACAGATTTTAAAGCAGAATAACGAGCGCCACAATCTACAAACGACGCGGCGGACAACTCATCAGTCAGTCTAAACATTGTGTTAGATCTCATGTCATCACAGCATGTTTGTGTGTGTGGACCTGTGCTGGCCCCTGTCGCTAGTCCAGACAATGTGTTAGGTCTCCTATCATCTCTCTGTGTGTGTGTGTGTGTGGACCTGTGTTGGCCCCTGTCACCAGTCCAGATAGTGTGTTAGGTCCCCTGACATTTCGATGTGTGTGTGTGTGTGTATGGACCTGTGTTAGTCCCTGTCACCAGTCCAGACAGTGTGTTAGGTCCCCTGACATTTCGGTGTGTGTGTGTGTGTGTGGACCTTTGCTGACCCCTGTCAGCAGTCCAGACAGTGTGTTAGGTGTTCTGTTTTCTGTGTGTTAGTGTGGACCTATGCTGGCCCCTGTCACCAGTCCAAAGATTGCGTGAAGTCTCCTGTCATCATGGTGTGTGTACGTGTGATGGCCCTTATCAGCAGTCCTAACATCTTTGCTATTGTGAGGCCGTAAACGTCCTATGTGTGATTGACCAGACATGTGCGTGGCAACCTATGTCAGATTTGCCTTTGGTGCCTGTCTGCTGCCATTCTTTTGAACACAACGGCTGCATAACGTAGAAAATCTCTTCAAATAGACTGAGGACTATAGCATCAACAAAAACTTAGCACATGCTTGACATTACAAGTGAAATGAAGATCCATAGTCTGGTCACCAATATCTGCTTGAGACAAGGCACTTGATGATGATAATGATGATGAAAGCTCTTAGCACGAAAATCTTTTATTCAATACCATTTCACTTTATACACTTGTCCTTACTGAGAAAACTATTAGTTTTCGTCTTAAATTCCGGCCGTAATTTGGATTTTAAAATGTCATAAAGACATTCCCAGTCTTTGCTGTTTTGCTTTTCTATAAATCCTTCCAGTTGATTGTCTTGATTGCTAATAATTTAATGCTATGCTAGTCAACAGTTTAGAATATCTTACAAGAAAAGTCAATAAATATCGTCACTCAACAGCAAGATTTTTCCTGGTGTAGTTAAAAGCGTAAATTGTTAAGGACAGCATCACTTTCTTTGGGCGCTGTGTTCTATGATCAAAATTCACTGCTTTGTGCAATATCTGAGGCGGATCAGAGATGATAAAGCCGGGCGCCAATCGTTCTCATGATTGTCTATTATCAGCAATGACATTTACCTCTCTATAAAGATTATTTACAAAAGGATCGATTGAGTGGTAATCGACACCATTGCAGGTCAAAGCAAATTTTAGTTAGAACCTATGCTGTTTTATTTTTTTAAAATGCTACACATTTTGTAACGGTCAGTTCTATTTAAAGCCTCTTAAACACTCACTCATCATCTCGTTGGTACAAGTAAATGGACAGCTATGAATTTATCACACGGCTATGCACTTCTAGATTTTTTTTCCCTTTGTGCCTGTAAAGCCACATAATAAACTTTTAGGAGGATCTCTAGATATGCACGGGAAGTACAGGATAAGCTCCTTTCTTGTATAAGAGAGTCTTAATCCTATCATTTCATGCTTGAAATCTGAACCAAATAAATATCTGTGATGAAATGGGAGAAAAAAGTCTTGATATCTCTTTGCCTTAGCAACGCTTTTTACACTGTTTTCCGCCGAATATATCATTCATTGTCCTTTAACAACAAGAAAGTGCCACATGTATTATAAAGATTAAAAGAAATTAAGAGCGTGTGGTATAAGTTCAGCTCACAGGTTGAGGTAACGAATGCGGCGGATCTCTCTATACTGCCAACCTCCGTGCTTATACTTCACAACGTCAGTAGATGAAGAACTGAAAACCTCGAAGATCACTGGACAAGGCACAGCCGAGAGCGTTCGGCATTTATTCAACTCGGTTTCAACTTTGTCTGATTCTTTTGTCCTCTTTCGCCATGAAAGAAATATGAGGGGTGAGTGCGGTTTCGTGTCCTCAATGGTTGTGAGCGCAACAAAAGGTTGAAAGTCACAAATAGCTACAGAAAAGTAAGGAAATTGAGATGTGCATTTGGTTTTGAACAATATGAAAATAGTAGACATTTGACTTTATCACCCTTGATCTGCCGGTTCAGTAAAAAGCTATACTGAATTCATATAATGCCAAAAACAAGATCGGTATAAAAACTCAGTAGTCAATAGGCAAGGAAAGACTTATCTTGTTTAATCTAAAATTTAGGAAAGTTATATCTCACCGTTTGTATAATAAAAAGACAAGATCCGACCGTGCGTACTGTTCGGTTGAACCGCAGCTCGAGATACTGGAGTGAGTTAAAACATGAAACGGTAAGATATATTTAAAAGATTAAGATATATATATATATATATATATATATATATATATATATATATATATATATCGATAAATGGTCCTTGATCTGCTTATCCCGAAAGTGGTATTCCGCTACAAGACTAAGTAGTTTGACAGATCATTACAGTCAATGAAGTGGGCTGATCAATAACAGTTCCATTAGATCAAAAGAAGTTGCGACTATTTTGATTATTCATTTTTATCTTTGAGGTCATTCTTAACAAAAGCTTCGCATTTTTATCAACAAGTCAATCGTTAAAAATATGTACAAATAAAAATATTTAATTCTCCTCTTCTTCCTTATCCCCGTCTCACCGAGACACAACATTCCTTACCTCATAAACGCTATTGATTTCCAGGTGATAAAAAACCGGCATATAGATGTGTGCTGTGGCTAAAGATATAATTAAATAGGCAGGGGTGGTCCAAATCCACAGAGTATCATGTTTGTATATCTCAGCCGGCATTCCAAGCGCAGCAATGGCTGACAGAAAGGTGGATAACAATGACAAGCCTACAGGAAGGTAAGACATACTGCGCCTGGCGAGCATGTATTCATCAAAGTTCATGGAATGTTGCCTGCGCCACCCCTGATAAAACCCTATGATGATAGGAATCAGAAGGCTCAACGTGAAGATGAAAATGTCCAATAAGGTAAAACTTTTTATCTGGCCCGTGTTGTGAGTATAATCTCCATCAAATTTGGGCTCCACCGGCACTCCTGGCCTGTAACAAGAGAGCTCTGTCATCTCTAACTTGGCAGCTTATTGTCCCATGCCTGTATTAGTTTAAAGAATGATTTGTATAGTACAAATATAACACGCAAAATTTTCGTCATCCCTGTCTGTCTCTCTGTATGTATCTGTTTGTCTATCTCTGTCTCTCTCTGCCTTTTTTTCGTCTGGATCTTAAATCCGACTCCACATCTCAATTATCTTTCCTATTTATGATCTTTTATGATCCACTACTGATTTTAATCTTTTTCATTCAAATCTATTTATGTTTCTTTATATTCCCCATCATCTTTCAACATCTATTCAAATGATGTGTTTATATCATTACTATGTGAGGGTAAAAAGCAAAACATGTCCTCTTACACTTATCTCTAGAAGATGGTTTTCAGACTATTTTAGATTGAGGTAAGGCAGAGAACTCGATTGTCGTGATTATGTTGCTTTCACACTAAACTTTTAGATAGTGTTTTTTACCACCACTTTACACATTCTGGAAGACACATAGGGAGACACAGAGAACGTCAGACAATCTATTATATCTATTATAGTTTTGAATCAATTATGCACTGACACATAGAGTGATTGGCTTAACTGTTATAGCTGTGTGCCCGTTCATAAGCTGAAAGTATCGATCCATGCAACAAAAAATAGCAACCACTCTCAGACACTCTAAAAATTAATGGTTTGTTGCAGTCTTTCATATGATTGCCTACTTACTATGTTTCTTTTTGCATTGTTTTATGTATGGTATGACCTTGATGTATTGGGGTCTGTAGATCTTGGTTTAAGTAATTAAGGCAGGAATTGAAATCTCCGTGGGACTAAAATTTACAAGCATTTGGAGCAGCATTCTATCTTTTAGTATAGATGTAGGTTCATAGAAATAGAAATATTTTGTATATTTTTTATGGCCACTAGAAATTCATGATGTAATGAGGCATCAATTTGAATAAATATGATTTATTTTTCCTTATTGTGCTTCACCAACTTTCTTTCCTCATCATATATTTCGAGTTATGAGATAACTTAGATGTCCTCTTTCCAGACACAACCTGTTTATAGATGAAAGAAATAAGACTTTACCCCTCTCAAATCCACACAGTATGTTCAAATGCTTGATCAAATATACGCACTTTTCAGAGAAAGTAAGATCTAAAAACACTGTAAAAAAAAAAAAAAAGAAAGAAAACAAAAAAATTATCAATTAAAAAAAAATAAAAAGAGAGGAAAAAAAAATGTTGCTACTCCTCATTAGAATTTCACGTAAACTTTAAACTAGAAATTTATATATTGCATTTTTACTTAAGTTTACTCATAATGATTATAAAATGAAATAAACTTAGGGCCCAGATTTGTTGTGTACATATTCAAAGGTGTATACTAACATTGTGAACAGCAGCAGAATTAGCAGGAAAAGATTAATCTCCTGGAGGAGAAAGTGTGGCCCCGGATTCATTAAAGAAGAAAGATCCGCCCTTCCCACACAACCATTACTCCAAGACTGGATAGAAGCAGAATTGTCAAGCTCGCCGAAACCTGATACGGGACGTGACAGTCCCGCTAACAGACATCCTACGGCGGAACAATTGGCGTATCAGCACAAGCAAACTTAACAACGGCTATTTACACGACTGGTTAATACAATTACTGCAACGTTGACTTTTCTTTTATCATCTAAAAAGATGCAGAATCAAACGTTGTGCTATGTAGATCTAGATCAATGGTGCCTACAAAAATTATATAGTCCTACATAATGGGGTGGAAGTCACAAGTCACAGGTTGCTTTACTTCGACAGTTTGAGCTTTTATACGGTCTAGACTCTATTCTATGGATACTAAGTAATTACAAATGCGCACACCCATCCCCCTCCAAAACAAAATTAACCACTACTCACAAATGGATAAATTCCAAATGAGAAATATTGTGGCAAATCTAAAATCTGTTGTTAAACGTATGCATGTTTTAAGTAAAATATAACTAGAAAGATTTCCACTTGTTTTAGGAGGATATCTTTTTCATTCTATAGAAGTGCGAAGCGGTAATAGTAAAAGAAAGAACGGGAATTCCAAATGGAAAGATTTTTTTGAAGATACATGTTACTAGTTCGGTATATAAAATAATCAAGGAAATAATAACGTAGTAATTAATCATGTGTACAGTAGTGTTATCCAATTTATTCTATCTTGTATTAAGGCAAAACTCTCTCAAAATTTAGTAACAATCTGAAGGTTGTCTGGTACTGTTTTGTTGTAGAAAATCTGGTTTTCACTCCAATTGCCTTTCGTGTAGAGCTCTTGATTGATTTGGGTTCTTTGATACATAAATATTTTTTTGTGTATGAACATGGCGAGTAAAACTTAAAATTTGATAAGATAAGATAAAGTTTACTTTATTCATCCCTTTTGGGGAAATTTCAAATTAGATGCATCCGTGTCCAGAACCCAAAATTGAACTAAAATATGTCAGATTGAATATCTAGATATCCACCAGGCATCAATTTAGCATTTTCGTAACTGTATTGGAGCTTGTCTATTTTATTTTCATATCAAGCTGATATAAGCACCGGGGTAGCTTTTCCCTGTATTGAAATACACCGATGGCTCTTATCTGAGAGCGTTAAACTAAGATTCGGAAAAGAATACCACCAAGAACATCATATGATCTACCCTAAAGCATTAAAACGAAACAAAACTAACATAGTGTTCTAATTTTCCAAAAACTTTTACTACGTTGAGGAAATTAGAATTTGATACAGGTATCCAATAAATCAATTAATTGTGGTTTACCAAATAATATACATTTTTTTAAAGTAAACAAGACTGTTTTGGTGTGAGTGTGTTTTAAAAAAAGTCTATGCATAAGTTCATGTTAATAATTTCTTGCCTAGTCGTTATTATTTTTGGTCTTCAATCTCTTCTTTGTTATATTCTTTGCCAAGAGAAAAAGAATTAGGAAATAATGTTGTTGCATAACAAAATGTTATATTTATGCACATCAGTATGACAAGTGATTCTACGTTAGTAGCATTTCTAAAGGATAAGAATAGAAGCGATTGGATCTTTTTCCTTCTCTTCCACAAGAGTCTACCAGGATTAATTTCGTTATCTTTAAGCAATCTAGACTTATTTGTTCCTTAAAAACAATCTCCGCCAGTAAGGCTGTTTAACTGACTAACAATAACAGCAATCATTTTAACGTTAGGAAAAACTGCGTCTGGCCATTTTTTTTTTATTTTGTTATGCAACAACATTATTTCCTAATTCTTTTTCTCTTGGCAAAGAATTACAACATAGCTTTACCATCACTAATATGAAGTTTTTCGATGACAAAAAGGGATAAACAAATTTTATTCTAGACAAGCATTTTTCACTTTTACCTTCCTAAAGATGTACATTTTAAAAAAAGAGCTGTGCAATCAAAACCAATAAACTGTATTCAACATTCTATGGCCAGGAAAAAAAGAACAACTAATACACCAGGAAAATTATTATACGAATTGACTTATACCACAACAATAAAAAGTTTTTAAAAAAGCCGCTGTCATGTTCCCAGGCCAAGATTAAGGCCAAAGTAGAATCTGTAGCACTGGAGCAAATCAGGATGGGGAGAAGGTGGACCTAGAGTAGAGGTTCAGAAGGATAGATCCTTTCAACACCACAGAAACTCCACGACTGACTTGAGGGACCACCCAAGCAAGCCCGTGCATAGAGACATGAAATCACAGAACCGCCGAGCGGCTGTCCTCACCCAAAAACGATGACCATAATTATACTCGGCGGATTGGTAGAGGCGAACCTAACAATTCCCACAACAAGCCACATATAGCACACTTCTATTATTTGGTAAGATTATATGCTGCAAATATCCTTTTTTCAAGAGTGTGATAGAGTGAAGGAGAGAGAGAAGAAAATTTAAAAGGAAATATTTTAACATTTTTATTGATTGCTTCGACGCCATAACATAACCCACGGATGTAACGATTAAAGACAAAAAGGTTTTGATAGTTGATAGAGAAGAAGGGTACGTCCAATGAAGATACGTGAATAAGAAATACCGTCCACCGGAAATGATAATTGTTTGCTTTCTGACGTACACGCTATATTCGTTTACTGTTTACACAAAGCGTCAAATTTTAATTTTACTGTTGATTACTCATATTAGCACAGCAGTCTGACAGAGAAAGGCATCAATGGTGACAAATGCTCATTCTCCCCCATAATAAAGTTTATTAGATTGAGGAGATATCACCCCATATTTATATCTATCAAATACAAAGTGTATTTCGTAAAAATACACATTATTAAGCAGGCGTCGTCTAAGCTTATAATTTTATATATGATAGTATAAACTAGACGCTTATTACAGATAATTCTAGACTAAGCAGCGAAGACTTGAAATGTGGCCTTTTTATGTATAATAAAATTGTCAGATTGTCTTGCGACCACCTCCAAGGGCTACAATAGACAAAGGTTATCACGGGCACTGTAAGAGTTCATTTGTAACATAGCTGTCCTCGTCATTCAGCTCACTGGGTAACCCAATAACTACCCTATGATGCAGGTTGTTTCGACCTTGTAAGTCTCTTAGCTGCTTCTGTAAAGATTTCTGACCGAGGTTTCCGGAGTCGACCAGTGTATTGAACTTTAAGCCAAGAGGTGCAGTGCTGCCAAGAACAGCTGAGATGAGGTTGAAACCTCGGTTGAGACTGACGCCATCTGCAAGACAGACTGGGGTGGCTGTAAAGAGACAAGCGAGTTTGCAACTCTAAAAGCAATTGCGATTCGAAGTGTGCCGATGAATTTAGTGAGGGCAATGAGGTATTCGATGGTATTCTCTGTATGGCTGATCACGTAAAATGCGAGGGTAAATGTCGAAACATGTGGGGAGTAGCCGGTCAGTTTATTGTGTATGAAGTCAGCAAGGAGGTAGTGTTGAGGATTGAAGAACCTTTGCCAGCGTCAGGCTATATGTTCAGCCAACATGCAGGATTGTTTTTTCTTACCTTTGGTAAAATTATATAACACACTAGAAACTTACCCATAACTGTTTAGAGATGAAATCACCAATAAAAATAGAGGAATCTTTTTATTTTTTTTTTAATTTCTCCTTGCAGATCATGCATATCCTTAATGAAAGATTGTTTTGTCTTTTTATTTAAAAACCTCTTTTGTTTGACCTTTTTCAAGTTGGAGGCAAAAAACTAATTTTGAATAATAATACTTATTTATGGAAGTTGCACATAGAGTTTTCAAAGGGTAGTAAGCAAAGCTTATTAGTAGTATTTTCAAGGTGAATTTTAAATGAGACAAAAAAATTACTGTTCACCAATATCATTCAAATCACAGTATAAATTGATACAAAATTGAAGCTGGTGGCGCAGTAATGAATAACGCCAACTTAAGGGCCAAAAAAACAAAAACAAAATTATAAAATATCCACTGAGCTTAATACCACTGATAACAATATCAAATTGAAGATTATAAGTTTGAAGTTAATGTTATGACATATGTTAGCAGCACAAAGTTGAGGGTGTAAATTGTTAAAGAGGTTGATAATAATGTTTGTAACACCAATTATAATATGGAATTGATACATTATAATATGGACTTGATACCAATGATAGAAAATATGAGAAAGTCTCGTAACGGAGTTCATTAGATGCTTTCGAAGCATCCGTCAGTTTTGTGAACCTAGTCAAATTAAATTTTGTAGTTTCTTCATAGAGATCCTTAACAACTTTTCCATCCACAGATAACTTTTTATCCATCTTCACTGTGTTAATATTTCAAAAATCTGGTTATGAAAATGTTTAAAAAATAAATAATTTTGAGAAATTTTTTTTTCACTAGGCAAAGGAAAAAAGTGAAAATTCAGAAAGAAAATAATGTTCTTTATCGATACTATATATATATATAGCACTGCACCTCTTGGCTTAAAGTTCAATACACTGGTCGACTCCGGAAACCTCGGTCAGAGATCTTTACAGAAGCAGCTAAGAGACTTACAAGGTCGAAACAACCTGCATCATAGGGTAGTTATTGGGTTACCCAGTGAGCTGAATGACGAGGACAGCTATGTTACAAATGAACTCTTACAGTGCCCGTGATAACCTTTGTCTATTGTAGCCCTTGGAGGTGGTCGCAAGACAATCTGACAATTTTATTATACATAAAAAGGCCACATTTCAAGTCTTCGCTGCTTAGTCTAGAATTATCTGTAATAAGCGTCTAGTTTATACTATCATATATAAAATTATAAGCTTAGACGACGCCTGCTTAATAATGTGTATTTTTACGAAATACACTTTGTATTTGATAGATATAAATATGGGGTGATATCTCCTCAATCTAATAAACTTTATTATGGGGGAGAATGAGCATTTGTCACCATTGATGCCTTTCTTTATCCATCTTCACTGTGTTAATATTTCAAAAATCTGGTTATGAAAATGTTTAAAAAATAAATAATTTTGAGAAATTTTTTTTTCACTAGGCAAAGGAAAAAAGTAAAAATTCAGAAAGAAAATAATGTTCTTTATCGATACTATATATATATATATATATATATATATATATATATATATATATATATATATATATTAATTTGTGGACTTTCAAATTTCTGAGGCAAAAGGCTTCTGAACCACTGAACCAAATGACTTCAAATTTTGTAGGATACCTAACCTATAGTGGTAAGATGCACATCTACGAGGGCAGGCTGATAATTAAGTTCCGTTTAATCATAACTTTTTAATTTTTCACAGCATATACATAAACAATACGTCAAACGAAAGCTTAATATCTCAGCTACATACTTAGCACTCTATTTTTCGATGTAGTCACCGTCGCGATCAACACACCGCCTCCAACGTTTCACTAGTTGGCTCACGCCGTCAGCGAAGAATTCAGACGGCTGTCCACGGCACCATCTGCGAACATCTGCGATAACTTCCTCATCATTGTCATAGTGATGGCCCTTCAGGTACTTCTTGAGTTGGGGAAACAAATAATAGTCAGAGGGGGCAAGATCGGGGCTGTATGCAGGGTGAGGTAGGGTCGTAAGTTCCAGCTGCCTTAAGGCGTCCTGAGTTTGGCGACTGGTGTGCGGGCGCGCATTGTCGTGTTGCAGGATTGAGTCCTTATCACGCCGAATACGTCTGAGTCGGAGTTTGAGAGCTCGGAGTGTTGAAATATATCGCTCAGAGTTCACAGTTTGCCCTTGCTCCAGAAATTCCATGTGGACCACTCCCTCCATGTCCCAGAAAACGGTGAACAAGACCTTTCTTGCAGAGGCAACAACCTTGAACTTCCTTGGACTTGGAGAAGTTTTGTGCCTATACTCCATCGATTGGGCTTTACATTCTGGATCGTAGTGGTGGACCCAGGATTCGTCTCCAGTCACAATGCGTTGCAGAAATGCTTCTCCTTCTGCATTGTAACGCTCTAAGAGTTGAGTACACATGTCCTTTCTCTGCGCTTTCATCTCTACAGTGAGCTGTCTTGGGACCCAACGGGCAGAGACTTTTCGGTAACCCAGTACAGTTGTGGCGATATGGTGCACTCGTTCTTTCGAAATGCCTACTTCATCTGCAATTTCCTTTTGTTTGACCCTTCGATTAACTCTAATCATGCAGTCAACTTTCTCTCGATGAGCCGTGTCCGATGCGGAAAGGGGCCTACCCGAACGCTTTCTATCACGCAGAATTGTCTCTCTGGGGTCTTCCCCTTTAAGAATTCTCACCCATTTGCGAACTGCACAGTCTGAAATGCACATTTCACCATAAACTGTCTTCATTCTTGCATGAATGTTTGCAGCAGAACATCCCTCAGCTGCCAAAAACTCGATAACAGAGCGCTGTTTGATGAGAAGGTCATTGGAAGTCGCCATTGTCTCATAAACATGGCTACCACATCATGTGTTGCGCGTCACTGCATTATGAGCACGAATGACGTCACACAAACTTGTTGTTATAGTTAAGTCTAGAAAAATGGTTCGTGAGTATATGTATGAAATTTTAGGTCGATGTGACGAAAATTGACCTAGTTATTAGCAAACGGAACTTAATTATCAGCCTGCCCTCGTATTATAGGAAGCGTGAAGTCTCTGTATTTTGTTTGCTTGAAATTTCATTTTTTCCTTATTTGGATACACTTTATCGAGCCACAAACGCCATAGTCAAACTTTTTAAAGTCAAACGGAAGTCTACTATGCACGGTCTACTGAACGTCGATTCATACACTTTTCGATGTCTCAATCCGCACGATTTGTGGCCAAAACCCAACTGATGGACAGACCCTTCCGAACGATTGATGCTGTTCAAAATTAGCAAAGAATCTAGATCGGAGACATGATCCAATGCCAGCACTGTCAAGCCATGAAGTTTAGAGATGAATCTAAAGGTATGTGATGCTGTAATGGAAAAGTAAATCCAGAACAATGTCCACCTCTTCCGTAGCAATTAGCGGTCCTGTTTGAAGGGACAACTGATCAATCTGTGCGCTTTCTGCAGGACATAAGGAAATACAACAGTGCAATCCAGTTGACTTCTCTTGGCTGTAGAGAAGTGAGAAGGAATGTTACCTCATAGGCCCTGCCCATGGAATGCAAGCTAGATTTTTACAAATCTACTTCATGGACAGAGACCAACAAATTCAGAGAAAGTCTTTCATCACCGATGGACTTTGTAACAGTATTTTGTTGGACATTCAAAAAGCATTGAATCAGAATCACAAATACGTGAAGGAGCTGAAATGTGCATGTGAGTTTGCAAGCTCTCGCCAAATGGAAAATGTCCGAATTGTTATCAATGAAACAGCGCGACTATTAGGGACACTTGAAAGGTTACACAACGCACCCGCAATAATAAAGTTGCAATTCTTTTGCCAAATAATCCAGTCGGACACCGTGTTATTACAAGATCTGATCAGCTGCAAACGATTTCAGAATTTCATAAGGCCTATGACAGTTTCCAGTATCCTATATTTTTTCCACATGGCAGCGACAGTTGGAATCTTATCATGAAAATTACCGGTCAGCACAAGGTAACGCAACTGCAATCCTATTGCTTCCATTTACTTACAAGGAAAGGCAATCATTTATTGCAGGCACGTCGGCTCCTCCACATGTCATTTTTCCTCCGGTGATGACTAAAATCTCTTTCCACAGGTGATAACTATGCATCTCTCTCTCTCTCTCTCTCTCTCTCTCTCTCTCTCTCTCTCTCTCTCTCTCTCTCTCTCTCTCTCTCTCTCTCTCTCTCTCTCTCTCTCTCTCTCTCTCTCTCTCTCTCTCTCTCTCTCTCTCTCTCTCTCTCTCTCTCTCTTTCTCTCTCTCTCTCTCTCTCTCTCTCTCTCTCTCTCTCTCTCTCTTTTTTTTTTTTTTCCTTTTCGCTGAATTTAAGTTTAATAAGATGAGTATCGCCGTTTAAAGCTATTTTCTAGACTTAAATTATTTTGCAGTTCCCGTGAAATCAGTTGGTGAGTTTGGGGTTTCATTTGCTTATTTTGCCCCTATCCAACGAAGGATTGATTAATGTGCCGAAAAAAAATATTTTTACAAAAGAGACTCTGCAATTAAAAAAAACATTATATTAATCTATATATTGCATTACTATCAGGATTATTCATACAATCTTTAAATTTCATGCAATCAATTGCAACCTTGATCTTCTTGTATAGATGAAATGTCCTATGACAATTGACGACAAAGCTGGAAGTTTCACACTTACAACAATTTAGGTTTATTAGAGACCTACTAGATTTTCCAAATAAACCCTTACTCTATTTTTTTGAAGAAAATTAAAAATAAATCTAGACAACCATGGCCGAGATCAAATATTACAGAATAGTTTTTAAATGAAATATTATACATCAGATTAGGGACATGACCCCCATTTTTTAAAAAGCTATGTTTTGTTGTAGTTTAGTAAAATTAGACCTTTGATATTATTTTGTTCTTCAATGTATGCCTCCCGCAATGGCCATCAACTTCACTAGATAGCGGTAATTCCAAAAAGTTTGATCGTTGTCAATCACAACAGACTTACACATTGATCGTTGCCCATCACCACAAACTTACACAGTCACTTAAAAATAACAAACATTAGGGATATTACCCCCACTTTTTAAAAAGCAATGTTTTGTGTCAGTAGATCAAAATTAGACCTTTAACATTACTTTTTCTTCAATTTAGATCTAGATCTATCTCTCCCGCATAGCCTAGGCCAACCAGCGATAAGACCACCTCAGTCTCAGTGATATAATTAACTGTGGAAGATAGATCGACATTACGTTGGCAGGTGAGAAAAAGAGACGCCGTTTAAGACGAACCAGATATTTAGAAACACTCAATCAAAATCAATCCCCCCAACCACACCACCACAAACAACACTTGACCAACCATCCATATCTATTGACACTGATCGAAATCTAGATCTAGATCTACGACAAACTGGATCTAGATCTATAGATCAACCAAGATTTGATCCAGATAGTGAAAACAGACGTAGCTCTAGATCTCCACAACGTAGACCCAGCTTTAGATTTGCTACACCACCACAAGAAGCAGATAGACCCATACGGATTAGATCTACATGACCGCTACCGCCCTCACCTTACATCAGACAGGGAGCTTCTACACTCACACCGCCAACTGGCCAAAACCATGACAATATCAATATTGTTGGCCACAATATTGAGGGGATGATAATTTTGCTTCACATTAGTGACGCAAAATTGTGGCCCACAGATACATCATCACTATGCTGTGCTAATGGCCAAGTAAATTCACCCCCTTACAAACTTTACCAGAACCTTTACACCACTTGTTTGTCGGGGATACTGCAGAATCTAGATGTTTTCGAAACAACATTCCAAGTCACAATTCAGCTTGCGCATTCGCATCACTTGGTGTAAATGAGGACATGTTACCGGCAGGGGTATACCGTTTTAGAGTAAGTGGCATTGCTTGCCACAGAATTGGTCATCTACAACCAAATACAGATGGGTAAAGGCCTAAATTTGCACAATTGTGCATTTATGACTCTGACTATGAAATACAAAACAGACTGCATTGGAATCAACATTTGGAATGTATCTTCCATAGTCAGTTTTCACTCATGGTCAATTGTATGTAGCTATGTCAAGAGTTAAAAGTTATTATGGTTTACAATTTACATTGGCACCGCCATCAGAGAACTCTTTGACTATAACAAGCTACACCAATAATGTTGTCTTCAAATCAGCATTTATATTATAATGGTGAGTACAGTAACTTTCTGTTAAATTCATTAATATGTGGGTATTGATTTAAACTTTCAATCCTGGGTATTCGCGGGCTTTCAACTAGAATGAATTATAAAACTTAAACACCTTAAGGCAACTTGAATTTCTTTCACAGAAATGCAGTAACTGGAAGCAGCGTGCTGGAAAAGAAGCTTATCTTAAAAACTAAGACAAAAACCATATATAATCCTCATCTACCCCCTTCCCCAGCCCCAGCTCTCACCTTAGACTGCTCCAGTACTGGACATGCGTTTCAGGTTAGCTCTTCGATTGATCGAGTCTTACTTATGAATCCAAACTAGAAGATCTTTTCGTTGCCACAAAGTCTCACACAATGTGTCGAACAAAAATATTTTTTTTGACATTACTAGCAGTATCCTTTTCCCTCTAAGAATCTCAAATCATCATCGAATGGGGAATTGAAACCTTTTATCAAACAAGGGCCGATCTGAGACATATATTTTTCTTCAGACGTCGGTTCGAGACAGAAAGGCCATCTGTAGGACGTGGTATTTGCTCTCCAACTATTTCTCAGAGTCTGCTAGAGAATACTTTACCTTCGACCTTCATCACGAAGACGTGAGAGGACAATTAATCTGAATGCTCAAACTAAGTGACTATTAGGACAATTCCTTTACGCGGCCGGCCTGCGCAGTTGTTATTCTACTTAAGGTGCTTGAAATTGTAAGTACCTGAAAATAGTCTACAAAATTATCAGTACCACCATCAAAATCATTACCATTTTTATTTGATCACTTATTGTTTCATTATTTATTTATCTTTGTTATTGTTGTTTTTGTTGTTGTTGTTGTTGTTGTTGTTATTATTATTATTATTATTATTATTATTATTATTATTATTATTATTATTATTATTATTATTATTATTATTATTATTATTACAATTATAATTATTGTTATTATTGTTATTATTGTTGTTGTTGTTGTTGTTGTTGTTGTTGTTGTTGTTGTTGTTGTTGTTGTAGTTGCTGTTCTTTTTGGTATTATTATTATTATTATTATTATTATTATTATTATTATTATTCCTATTATTATTATTACTATTATTATTATTATTATTATTATTATTATTATTATTATTATTATTATTATTATTATTATTATTATTATTATTATTATTATTATTATTATTATTATTATTATTATTATTATTATTATTATTATTATTATTATTATTATTATTATTATTATCATCATCATCATCATCATCATTATTATTATTATTATTATTATTATTATTATTATTATTATTATTATTACTACTACTACTATTGTTGTTGTTATTTTTATTATTATAATATTTTTTAAATACATTTCAGGCCAGACTACTTCTCCATCAGGAACTCACTAAGAAATGACCAATAGAGGCTATATATAGATAGATAGATAGATAGATAGATAGATAGATAGATAGATAGATATAGAAGATCTTACCCTTAAATTCTCTGCATACTACACTTGTGTTTCAAGTGGAGGACAAAGGTCTCGCCTGTCCTCCGCTCTCTTCGGGTATGACTGAGGTGTGTTCGGTTGCCGTTCCGACCTTGTGGTGTTGTTTATTTTTGATTCCGGGCCACTGGTAGTTTTGTAGTAAATGTTTCTTTCCGTGGAAGCACGGTGAAAATATTTCCCTTCTTTTGTTGAGGCTTGATTTTATTTTTAGAATGAAATATTTTTCTGCTATGCAAAGGTTGCATCTGTTTGTTGCTGCCGAGTATGGCTGCGCTCTTTCGATTATATCCCATGATAAGTGGTATCCGATTTTTGATTCCTTAAGTTTCCATATGAATTCACTTAAAGTTGTGGCTAATTTTTTTGTGGTTGAGTCTAAAGCTCGATGTATGCTGGTTGTATCTAGTTTTGAACTCATTTTCTGTTATTCCTATGTAAGTGTCTTGTTTTTTCGAGAGTTTCTGTTCCACAGTTGCTTTGTATACCACTCCCTTTTGGAGGCACTGGCTTTGAGTGGACAAGATTTTTTATCCCTGCAGTTGCAAGTCTTCTCCTTGTTTTTCTTTTATCTTTGTGGATTCAAGAAAAACAAGAAAAGACTTGCAACTATCGCCTCTAGGTCGAGGGAAGATATTTCAAATTAACCCGGTCGATGAGCAATCATCTTTCAATTTCAATGTCGACTAATTTCCACAATATCACCTTTCATAAGGTAAGACATTGCCAAAGTGAACGCCGAGAGATATATTGCAGCAATTATCACGCCATTTATGGCCGCAGTATCACCTTTCATAAAGAAAGATATTGCCAAAGTAAAGCCCGGGATACGAGTTGCAGCAATCATCACACCATATATGGCCGCCATTTTTAACTCTTCCACACCATTTCGTTGCATCAGCTTTACCGATAGCTCGACATAGTCTGAAGCATGTCGCTTATTGCATCTGTTATGTATGAGGGTAATCTGGTTTGAATATGAACTGTGACATTCTGTTGCATACAATAATGGTGTTACACTCCTAAATATTCCCTTATGACAGACTAAAAATTATTGGGAAGCAACTTTTAATAAATTTCTTGAATGTCTGATATAACAAAGTTCAAAACTTATCAGGTTTTTTTTTTCTTTCTTAAAGCACCAACTTTGGATAAACGTTTATGTGTTAAGGCGTTGTAAAATTTTTTCGGCACCTTTTTTTTGTTTTGTTCATCTAAAGAAATAGATTCCGAATTTGCATATGCGCGTGACTATCACTTATAGGGAAATAATCACTCCAATAACTAAGAAGTATCCCTCTGTCTTTGCAAATTAGGTGAGATAGAAAGAAAAAGCGTGATGTTAGAACTAAAAAATCTGAGAACTAAAGGTTCCAGACAGTGTCACATCAGGTGTGCTATAAATGTTCCACCAAGCACAGCGTTTTACCCACGACACAGGCGCGTTGTGAAGGCAAGACTCGTGTTTGCATTTAAAGCACTGAATGTTAGTGGAAGTGACTTCATAAATTTTTCGTCTTATTGTATCCACACAGACATACGCAGAGACAGATTCAATACAGATTTGTCTCAAAAAAGAGTACAGACAAAAAAAAAAGTAACAAAAAAAAAAATAAAAAACAAAAAGGAAAGCACACCAAAGCAAGAGTAAGTGAAAGCCAAGTAATTTTATAATCAATAAGGATATATATATATATAGAAATATGGCTTTATTTTTAGTTCTTAAACTTTTCAATACGCTATTCAGACTATCACAATCGTAATGGAAAAATCAATCTTAAATACGAAATATTTCCACATAATTCAGTATACACTTTAAAAAAAATGTGGACGTCTGGTTTAAACTGTAACTTGTCGCATCGAATACGATATCTTTTTACGGGACATGTAATAGGCAGGCGAAATGTTTTAGTTTTTATGAATAATTTATGTTAGATTATAATATTGCTCATTCCAATGAAAAGGCACTTGAAAACCTGATATAAGGAGACAATTAATGAAAACTCTTTTTGATAAAATGCTTGCCGCATTTAAGTCGAACAAGTAAGCAGTACGATCCAAGGAGCAGTGGAAATATTTAAAAAATCGCTGCCAGGCTTAATAGTCACAAATCAACACACACACACACACACACATATATATATATATATATATATATATATATATATATATATATATATATATATAGAAAACATAATAAAAATCTGACCCGTTAAAAATTCAAGAGTTTCGGAGTAATTTAAAAAGAAGAAGAGGAAAAATCCTAAGAAAAATGTATTTGCAGCTGTAGTAGTTTTTATATTTAATACGCTGTACTTACATATTTTCAACACGTTTCCATCAAAACAATAGTCATACAAGGCCTTATTAAACTGTATTTTAATCAGATCATTTTGCTAATGTGTGCAAGTTAAACCAAAAAAAAATACAGATTATGGGTTAAAATATTTAGCACAGTAAATATTTCTTACAATGTGCATTTCTGAAAGAGATGTTCATTCATATCTTTGCAGTGAAAAAAATACAATCAATTTTAACTTTATTCCATCTGGACATGTTAATCCAAATATAAGTATATTCTCTTCATTAAACCATACGAGGAATATATAACAATTGCAAAATTTTCTTCTTTATTAAATATCATTGTCATTGAAGTAAAGTCTCAATAAAACTTGAGAAGTTGCTGCACATAGATGATTTTGTGGCCCGAGAGAAAGCGCGGGGGACATGTATTATCCGTGCAGTACTATTATACAAAGGATACACTGCCGGTGTCTAATTGTGTAATTCTTGCTACTATAGTTGCCAAGCATCCCGTCATTGTACACATTTTTAAGCAACCACACACATAGGAATCTTGGATCATTTCTCATACACAGAACACAAATCATTCCTGATGAGACAACACAGAGAAAAAGTGGTACACCAGTGTGGATTCTACACAACGTATGGGCAATAGGAGCTACAAATTATCACCTATGATATTTTCAGTGCTTGGGTTCAGCAAATGTCAGATTCGTTGTTTTTATGACAGGAAAAATTTATGAATTAAGCGCGAACCCAAAGCTCTAAGTCAGTTGCTCCTTACTATAATTATAGCATCATAAAAAGAGGTGATTCCCGCTAGATTTAGCCATAAACAGATAGTTACCGAACAGATCCAATACGACTACTTACTAGTTTTTTTAGTTTTGTAAAAACCTTATCTATTTGGTAGATCCTTTTATATTGACAGCCAAGAAGTCCT
>JAWDGP010003784.1:0-2500 GCA_033675545.1 Elysia crispata
ACAAAAGTGTCACATTAGAGAGACGGAAATCATAACACCACAAGACCAATGTTCTACACTAATTGTAGACAAAATTTTCACATTAGAGACACGGAAATCATGACACCACAAGACCAATGTTCTACGCTAATTGTAGACAAAAGTGTCACATAAGAGAGACAGAGGGAAAATCATCACAGCACAAGACCAATGTTCTGCAATAATTATAGACAAAAGTGTCTCATTAGAGAGACGGAAATCATAACAGCACAAGACCAATGTTCTACACTAATTATAGACAAAAGTGTCTCATTAGAGAGACGGAAATCATCACAGCACAAGACCAATGTTCTGCAATAATTATAGACAAAAGTGTCTCATTAGAGAGACGGAAATCATAACAGCACAAGACCAATGTTCTACACTAATTGTAGACAAAAGTGTCTCATTAGAGAGACGGAAATCATGACACCACAAGACCAATGTTCTACACTAATTGTAGACAAAAGTGTCACATAAGAGAGACGGAAATCATAACACCACAAGACCAATGTTCTACAATAATTATAGACGAAAGTGTCTCATTAGAGAGACGGAAATCATAACAGCACAAGATCAATGTTCTACACTAATTGTAGACAAAAGTGTCTCATTAGAGAGACGGAAATCATCACAGCACAAGACCAATGTTCTGCAATAATTGTAGACAAAAGTGTCTCATTAGAGAGACGGAAATCATAACAGCACAAGACCAATGTTCTGCAATAATGGTAGACAAAAGTGTCACATTAGAGAGACGGAAATCATAACACCACAAGTCCAATGTTCTGTTCCAGCTATGTGTTAAAGAGAATTGATAAGGCCTGGCAAAGTGATGAAAAGAACTAACCAGATTCGACTAAATTTGTTGAGAAAACTGACAAAAGTAACCAGTTAGTTATTCATAGGGGGGTAGAAAAAGAATTAAATTTTTAAAAAGATTTTGAGATTTTTGGTCTTCTGTTGTCACACAATATTTCGAGATATCTTCTCAGATACCTCGTTTGGTAGATTTAATGATTTTTGGTCTTCTGTAGCAGCACAAGGAAAAGCTGATCAGATCTTGGGGAGATAATCTCACACATCCATGCCACTAATCCCAGACCGGTATTATGTCGGATTAAGAGTTAGATTCTTTAAGCGCATCAGTGAGGTCAAGGCTTTTTGGTATTTTTTTTTATATCCTTTGTAAAATAATGTGTGTCTCTTGCATCTTGTTTTCAAATAGAAACATTAAGTTCTACCATGAGATTGAAGTGAAAAAGATAGATAATATAAAAAAGTTTCTGGCGTTTGTTTCATTTTCTTCATTTCGTGGTGAAGGATGGTATTATATCTGAGGACTTCATTGTGATTTGCAGTTTACACAACCATCTTTCAACCCTTCTGTCTCACTTGTTGTTTTTATTGTTTCTAGTGCTATGAGGAAATGCTTTATTTTGTTCTGAAGACCATGAAATTCCCCCGAGAGAGGGAGATGTTGGTCAGCTATGTTTCTGAATAAGGTGAATTCTTGAAGTTGAAACTTCATGCGTAATGTTCAAGTGAATGGAATATTTCTATAGAACGTGGAACATTTTCTGTAAACCGTCTACCCTGTATCGCCCTCGGAAGAGGGATATTTCTATAGAACGTGGAACATTTTCTGTAAACCGTCCGCCCTGTATCGCCATCGGGATAGGGATATTTCTATAGAACATTTTCTGTAAACTGTCCGCCCGGTATCGCCCTCGGGAGAGGGATATCTCTATAGAACTTGGAACATTTTCTGTAAACCGTCCGCCCTGTATCGCCCTCGGGAGAGGGATAATTCTATAGAACGTGGAACATTTTCTGTAAACCGTCTGCCCTGTATCGCCCTTGGAAGAGGGATATTTCTATAGAACATGTAACATTTTCTGTAAACCGTCCGCCCTGTATCGCCATCGGGATAGGGATATTTCTTTAGAAGATAAACATAATTTTGGAATTTGTCCTCCCTGTATTGCTCTCGTGAGAGGGATATTTCTATAGAACTTGGAACATTCTCTCAAAACTGGCCGCTATAGAATAATAATTTTACTCTTTCTCGAGTGGTTTGAATTAGTTGCACATTATATGCCTCTCCAATTCTCAAAGAAGGACTTGAGAATAATTTAAGATCAAAATTCATTTTGCACCAATTGATGAGGCTTTGTGCTAACATTTTTCCTATTTTCTTACCTTCTCGTCAGATGGGATTTGGGACCTCCATAAAATGTTTCTAATGAGGCATGTGGCAACAACTCACTAGGTTTGCCGCACAGAACATGCTTTCTTCAACGTGACTTCCTCGACTATGAATGACGTTGTTTTGAAACTACCGTTAACCGAATAGTGGACCTAAGGTTCGGTTATATCCGATTAGTTGTGTAACCGCAAATCGAAAACCGAACTCAAAAACCTTTAAAGCGGTCGCCCGGAATGACTTTTAAGTCCGTCGGTTTTTGAACAAATCTGGTGA
>JAWDGP010003784.1:5000-15000 GCA_033675545.1 Elysia crispata
TCCCATCTTCGGCAGAGTAGTAAAAAAACTCGTTGGTTTCCAACCCAAAGTGCATAAAAAGACCTTGCCACTAATTGTATTTCTTTTGATATGTCGCGCACAATTTAGAACTACCTCTCGTATTATCAATGGATAACTATCACATCGAACTATCACATCGAACTATCACATCGAATCGCCATCTTGAATACAACTTCCTGAATCAGCAGACGAGTGACATAAATTTTAGGCAGAGTCATTTACCTCCCCTTATCATAACCCGCTTCCGGCACCGACCGGAAATTATAAGATTCGCGCAAGCGTAGGCGAAGCGTTTGTTGTATTAGAGTTAGCAGTTGGACGAGAGAAATGTTTGCCCCATCTTCAATGAGACTGCGGACGCAGGAGATGGTTATGTCGTATCTAGGACGTGCGTGACTGCATTACTTGGGGCAGAATAAAACCTGCCTTCACAGACACAAAAACATCGCAGATTAAATTTTTTTTAAGGGAGGGAGGGGGGGGGGGAGGGTTAGATACTATTTATCTAGTTTTTGTTTGTTACCTCGTTTTCTTTTTAGAGAGGGGGTGGACAAGGATTGGGGGAGTTGTAGTAAATAACCAATAATTTTGAAACTGTTTCACACGGCTTATCAGTTTGTCACTATTGTGGTCCTATATTTTTCTTTCGTGAATTCCACCCCCCAGTGTAAATTGAAATGTTAAACGGATAAACAGCTCCAACCTTCTTTTATAAAATGAACCGGAAACCAATGAAAAAGATTTGGTTTTCGAATCCCAAATGGCACGTTCAAGGCATGTAAAGAAGTATTAAAAATCGGGTTATGACAAATTCACTACGGAAAATCAGTTGAACAAATATGGAAAACTCTTAAAACTGTATTTACCCAAACTATTCAAAGAATTTTCCAACTCATATATTTAGATTTTTAAAATTTCTTCACAGAAATTCGTGTTAACTGCATCGCTAAAATCATGTGCGTTTAAAGAGGTCTTCAATGATACGTTGCATTCTTTCTTTAAATAAAATCAGCAACTATTCTTATAAGCCATGTATCCGTTCATGATATCTTTATTGGATGCAAAATCCGTATGAATGAAGAGAGACCAGTATCGAACAAAAAATCTTTTTTTAACTCCCACTGGAAAAACTACAAAAAGAACCCCCCCAAAAAAACAAAAAAACAAAACAAAACAACAAAAGCAGGTGGTATTTATCATATGTTCTGGTTTTTATCAGTCTTAACAATCATGAGCACTACCCCCCCCCCACCCCCCCTTTTCTCTCTCTCTCTCTCTCTCTCTCTCTCTCTCTCTCTCTCTCTCTCTCTCTCTTACTTTCTTTTTGTCTTCCTCTTTGTCTCTTTCTGTCTCTATCTCTTTCTGTCTGTCTGTCTCTCTGTCTGTCTGTCTCTCTCTCTCTCTCTCTCTCTCTCTCTCTCTCTCTCTCTCTCTCTCTCTCTCCACAACACCCACCCTCTGCCCCCTCTATCAGATATCTTTAGATCGTTCAAACTTGCCAAGCTATCCGCCAATCGGTATGATAACTACCAACAACCATGCGCCAATGTTCAGCTCCATTCCCTCATCCCATACCTCACACACTCACGCCGACATGAGTTCACGTGTACCTTAGGGTGAGCAACTTACCAAAAGGCCATTTGCATACTCCATCACCACAAGTCAGTTGGGTTTTGTATAAGACTGTGAATCCCCCCTTTTCATAACACTGATGTAACTTTGATTGAAATTTTCGTAAGTGATACGGTCACCCCCCCTCCCCCCCCCTTTTTTCATAACACTGATGTAACTTTGATTGAAAATTTCGTAAGTGATACGGACACCCCCCCTCCCCCCCCCTTTTTTCATAACACTGATGTAACTTTGATTGAAAATTTCGTAAGTGATACGGACACACCCCCCTTTTTTTTCATAACACTGATGTAACTTTGATTGAAAATTTCGTAAGTGATACGGACACCCCCCCCCCCCCCCCTCCCCAAATCCCTCCGAAACAAAATTCAGTGCACCGTCAGAATTGGTGACTGTGACACAGGTCTATGTGTTCTATATAATACAAACAAAGTTAATTATGAAGTTCATTGTAATAAAAGGGACGCTTTCCTCAAGGAATAACAGCGCAGTATTAAGCCTGGGATATTGTTCTGTACATTATTTCATGTCCTCGAATTTTCCTGAACAAAATGCACAAAATCCTGCTCTAATCCATGCAGGCAGCTCCTGTTTTTAGGACTGCGGGAGATGGAGTCCTTATGGAGATAATCAATTTGTGAACATCAAATTTTAGAAAATGTGCCATCCTTTCTAATTCAAGAGAGGTAATTTTGTTAAGGACTTATCCTCGAAGTTTTCCATAGATATTTTTTTAACTCGTTCCCTTTGATTATGTATTAAAAAAAAAAAAAAAGCAACCAAGCTTCGATGCAATACAGTTCTTGTGTCATGATATTTCTGGGTTCATTGGAAAGAAGTTTAAATCTACTGTCGACGATGGTCAAGAAATATACTAGATCTCTGAGGAGAATTTAATACACTGAGATCATTTTTTTTAGAATTTCTGCACACAGTAACAGCAACAGCAGCAGCAGCAATAGCAGCAGCAGCAACAGCAACAGAGCAAAAAAAAACAAACAACAGCAACAGCAACAACAGCATAACAACAACATCCACAACAGCATAACATCAACAACAACAACAACAACAACAACAACAACAACAACAACAACTACAAAGACAACAAAACAGCAAAATCGACAACCACAGCAACAACTACAACAACCACGTCATTGAAGATAACAGCAGCAGTCATAACAAAAACAAGGATTTATCAATCAATCAATCAACTAGTCAATCAAAAACTCCTATTTTTTACCTCTCTCACATAGTTTTTCTAGCTATTTAATTCAGCAACACGGCCCAAGTTGAGTCAGGAGACAGTTCCAGCTCACGACCTGACTCAAACAGGTTCCCCTGAGTGTCGCTCACTCTGACGCCGTCATCACCAATAATAATGATGTTGTTGCTGTTGTTGTCTATATCAAAACTTGACGTCGATTTGTCAGACTTTTTGCTTCTGTTTCTTTCATTTAGTCCTCTGTCTATCTTTCCCCTCTCTCACTGATAATTGCTCTATGACTTTCAATCTTGTTGCGATCTCCTATAATTATTGTGTTCTTTCCTTCTTTCGTTATATTATTTGATATTTTTTTTTCTCTCTTTGCTTTTTTTAACTCTTCCATTTACTACTACTACTACTACTACTACTACTACTACTACTACTACTACTACTACTACTACTACTACTACTACTACTACTACTACTACTACTACTACTACTACTGCTACTACTACTACTACTGCTGCTGCTGCTGCTGCTGCTGCTGCTACTACTACTACTACTACTACTAGTACTACTAGTACTGCTACTGCTACTGCTGATGATAATACAACAACAACTCCTACTACTACTACTACAACTACTACTACTACTACTACTACTACTACTACTACTACTACTACTACTACTACTACTACTACTACTACTACTACTACTTCCACCTCCCATGTACCAATTTAACTTTGACTACAAAACTCTGAACTCAGTGCTTAACTTTTAATTCTCCCTCTGAAACCAATCTTCATAGTACTCTAATCATTCTTTTTTCAATACTCCACAGATTTTGACTTCACCAGCCACCGACAATGCCACTATCAACCCAAAATGACACCATCATCATCACCACAACAACTATGACCACGTACACAATCAGCAACATCTCGGCGCCTTCGAACTGGTCCAGCAGTGCCCACGTGAAGACGCTAGAGGAGGTGAACCAGGAGAAAGCAGACACCCTCCTGCCCGCCTGTATCTTCCTGGCTACACTAGCCGTCTTCGGCCTTGTCGGAAATTCTCTCGTCTGCTACGTGTTCGGAGCGCGGTTGAGGCCGGGCACCCAGAATTCCCTCATCGTCTGCCTAGCGGTATTCGATTTGTTGTCCTGCGCACTGGGAATCCCCAATGAAATAGCTGACATGCAGTTCTACTTCACCTACAGCTCGGAGGCAGCCTGCAAGATAATGAGGTTTGTAGAATAAAGAAAATTAGCTAGTTCTGGAATTCCCAAATCTATTTTAAGATTCGTTTAAACGCAGAAGGTTTGATGCAATGAGGATTGCTCGATGTAGATCGTTTACTTTGGGGGGGGGGGGGGGGGGGGTGGTAGGGGGAGGGGGGGGGGGAGGTCAAGGAACTAAGAGAAGGATGCAAATTGTCACGTATTTCGGCCAACTTGTAATGATATTAAAGGGAAGAGAGAGTTGGGATTTGAGATTAATTGAGAGAAATTAACGGTGCACACCATGACATGAGGGTTAAGGGTTAAAGTGGGAAAGGGAGAGATGGAGACAGTAGCCGAGTTGCTTATTAAGACCTGTTTGATCTCAAGGACGCCCTGCCAAAGTCCGTCTTGGAGCGAGTATTCCTGATATAATTATACGAACCTTAGGCTCTGCGGCCATGCCCCATCTTAGATTTGGATTGTGTTCGACAAAAGGACGTGAAAAAAGAGGCTGGGAAGAGCGGAGCGGGAAGGGGAAAGAATGAAGGATTTCTAGTCCTGTAATGTGTTTTAGGTCATATATAGTTCTATAGTGAGGTAATGTTTTTTGTCGAGCTTGTTGTAGTAGTCCGATACTTTTATACTATTTTCATCTCCTTGAGCGTTGTGTTGTTTTGGTTTTGGTTTTATTTTTGGGTATGTTTTGTTCTTTTTTTTCTCTGCTTTTCCTCTGAGAATGAATTTTGAATGTCGGTGTGGCGGATGGTAGGAAGGGGGGTGTGTCCGAGCTGACCAGTCCAGCAATGTCCCCGTCCATCTGGCCGATGGAGACCGAACTTGGGGCTGTCCGTCTGTCCACTTGGGCCAAGTTTCGCTAGAACTGGTTTGATGTGCCAGAAAGATACACGCCTGAGTAAATGAACTGAGGTCCATCTTCATCACAAATCATTACAAGTCTCCCTATAACATTTTACCTTAGAAGACTAGAATGGACAAAAAGCGATGTTTCAAATGTGTTTTCTTTACAACTGGATGAAAAAAAATCTACTTTATCGTGAAGATTGTAAATCAAAACAGATGTTTATATCGTCAATCATTTATAATCCAAAAATCCTTATGTTTGTTGAAATCTGTGTTTTTCTCATCCCCATATAGATGGTTAACATAAACAAACTGAAAAAAAAATCCAGATTAGAATTAGGCGTTCATTTTTTTAGTTTTTTTTTTTTTTTATCTTTTTTTTGTTTGTTTGTTTTTTAATTGATTCCTAATACCATTCTACACGGTTCTGCTGAAGTGTAAAAGTTTGTTTGTTGTTTTTATTTTTTAGCGAAAGATTTTTTTCTGAAGAAAATCTCTTCTGTGTCCCTGCACACCTTAATTGTGAGGTTTTCCCAATCGGTTGCGAATACAATAGATTCTTAATAATTCGAATCATCCAAAGAAAGGCTCGAAAATTAAGAATCGATTTTATTTCTATTTTTAAATAGACCGTAAAACTCCTGAAATTTTCCGATAAAAGAGTTCCGGGGAATTCTATGATTTTATTTTTTTCAAACATTAGAAAGCTTTAATTAATAGAGAAGAATTGCCCATTATAAATTGAAACGCGTTTAATCAAAATAACAAATTTTCTTTCCGCACCGAACATCTCAACCTTTGGGTTAGAGACTTGTAATCATCCAAACATTATGTCCTCACCATCGTAATAATGAAAAACACAGAAACGATGACAGATGATAATAAACCTCACTAGAGATGTGATTTCAACATTTGCAATAGATGATAGATAAAAAGATGGAGGGCATGCGGCTATAAAGCTCACGCAATCTGGCTTTAGACTGTTTTGCTTTATTGAGGCTATAGAGATTAGCGTGTAGTGTAAAAAAATATCAACACAAGGAATAAAATAATTACAATACCAGTGTTAGCATTACACATCTATCGCTACAACTTGATTGATGTGGATATTGTGTGGAAGGGAGCGTTCTTTTTTGTTCGGGTTTTTGTTTGTTTTCTCGTTTTCTTTTTGGGTAGGGATGGAAAGGGAAAGGGGAGTGCGTGTGTGTGTGTGTGTGTGTGTGTGTGGGGTAAATGTATTTATTTATTTTTTTTTTGGAAGAGTGGTAGTTATGGTAAACAGCCAATAATTTTGAAACTCGTTACACTAGTTTACAATTTTGAACCTTAAACGAATACAAATACATAATCTGATTTGCGAAGAGTTAAAAAAAAAATATTGAAATCCACAAAAAATAATAAACATAACCTTAAATGCCGTGCTGGTTCATCTGACTTGAGCATGACACACGCACGACCGCCCTGTAGCGTTTGTTTACACAAAATCTGTAAAGTCTTGAAACCCTGTTTGCACGTGTTGACAACCGAAGCTTCGAGACTTAAGTTTTTCATCTTCGTTAACCCAGATTTTCTGAGACGGAACTGAGACCAAACTAATTGATTTTAAAGGGTGGTGCTAGTGGGTTTTTGAGCTTAATTCAATAGACCGGAGTTTCTAGTGTGGGCCTCGCGAGAATTGGATTTGGTGTTCAATTTTTGCACCTATTGCCACTCGAATGTTTTGTTTCGTGAAACAAGCTCTATGACGTCACCTTACAAGGTCATAGTGCTCAGTTTTATGTACAACTAAGATGAAAAGGGTACCTGCTCTCACTCTCTGTCTCTCTTTCTTTCTTTCTCCCTCTCTCTCCCCCTCTCTACCCCCCTCTCTCTCTTTCTCTTTCTCCCTCTGTCTCTGTCTCTGCCTCTCTCTCTCTCTCTCTCTCTCTCTCTCTCTCTCTCTCTCTCTCTCTATATATATATATATATATATATATATATATATATATCAAGTTGTCGAAACAAGCATGTCATGAGTAAAATAACACTTTACCCGAAAGCTGAAAATAGGTAAATAGACCACCTTATTTTTTTTTTTTTTGAATTGTATGAAGGTAAAAAGAATGAAAACATATTTCGCAAGCTTTGTGCCTACCATCTAGCTTCACCCCGACTGATCATTACTTTGCACCGCCCGCTCAGCAAACCCTTCCGGTTGCCGGTTGGAATCCGTAGCAGAGCGAGCCTCGAAATGAATGCACTTCTGCAAGATCACGTGACTCGGCGCAGACACAAAGTAGGGGATGGCGCCATGCCAGGGTATATTTTTTTTTTAATTTCTTTTCGATCCCTAAGTACGTCTAGGGTATTGGCATCGGTTTTATGGGTGCATTGCTTGTAGCACAAAACAAAATAGGAAAAAAAAAAAAAAAAAAAAGCGAAAGTTTCTGACTACTTTCGTTGAATGAGATTGGAAAGGAAATCAATATTTACTTGTGTTTTTTTGGTTTTAATTTTTTTGTTTTTGTTATTTTTTTTCCGGTGTTTTGATTGAATTTTCCTAACCAATAATTTTAAAACATTTTTTTTTGACGTATCGGTATCATTTTTTCCTGAATTGTTCCTGATTTAAGCTCTCAATTTCCAGCTTCTATGGTCTCTGATTTCTCACTTTTCTCACAATCTCCATCGTCAATATCGGACAAATGACAAAAACACAACAAAACAAAAAAAAAAAATCGCATTTTGCGATTCAATTGCATTGATACAAAAAGCGATACAGGGGAGTTTTTGGAAACCTCTAAAATAATGATATTGATAATTACAATAATTTAGAAGAAAAAAAATGGGTTTCGAATTGCTGAGATTGAGATTCTGCTGTGCTCAGTAAAATTTAATGCTCTGCAAAAGGTGAAGGCAGGAACAAAGAAAAACGGTTTGATTTATGTCTTAAATATCAGACTGTCATTGTACAATATACGTACAATCTAAAGTTTTAAAATGTGCCAATTGAATATCATTCTATTTTCTTAATTATTGTGAGTCAAGTATAATTATTTGTAAATAAATATAGTTATCTCATGTTGCTAATTCTAAATCTATTTACAGATAACTTTAGTAAACATTTATTATCATGTAGGCTTAAAAAACTGCGCGGCTAGGAATTCCCGCAAGGCAGTGCACTTTATGCGCCCAGTGCAAAAATTCACAGCTTTATACGAGTAATTAGCGTAGGATCTAAAATCAGATTGGGAAATTACAGCATTAGTCGATTTCCTTTACTCCAAGACGGTTTTTTCTTTCCTCTTCATTTCTAGAGCGTTGCCCTTTTAGCACTCGCCTCCAAAAAGGAATAAATTATTTATCGCATGTGTAGCATTGAGCGAGATACCAAAAGCAAATTTCCGCGGCAGATATTTAGCCTCTACTGTGGGGGGAAAAACAACAACAACAACAACAACAACAACAATAAGAACAAACATAACCCAGGACCTTGATGGCATTAAAACTTCGAATCTCTGTTTCTCGTTAGACCAATCTCAAATCTCATAAATATTCATAAACAAAGGGCGGTAATTGGTTCATTACCGATTCCTGTGGGACAAGGGGAGATGACTTTTGACTAACGCTAAAAACAAATTTAGTCGACAATCTCTACAACCCGACGCAGAATGCTGGCATAGGTCAGCAGGGATGCCGGACACGACTCAAAACTGGTTGGTGGATGTAGCAATCAATTTCTGGCCTGAACGGTCAAGGGTACCGGTCAGTAATTATCGCTACTGCTTCTTCACAGGTCTGGAACCGACAAAAGAACCGGACAAAACCGGATAACTTTAATCCTAATGAGACAGGTCCTGGTTTCAAGTAGTTATTTCGACAGAAGAACCGGACAAAAACCGGATAAACTTTATTCTCAGGAGACAGATTCTGTTTCACAATGGTTATTTCCAGTGATCGTTAAGAGCGAAGTGAGGGCCGTTTGTGAGAACA
Organism: Elysia crispata; assembly: GCA_033675545.1. Lineage (NCBI taxonomy): Eukaryota > Metazoa > Mollusca > Gastropoda > Plakobranchidae > Elysia > Elysia crispata. Next base: position 13,913 of record JAWDGP010003784.1, read on the forward strand.
AGACAGAGCCTCATTGATTTCTGTTAAAACATAACGTCAAAACTGGTTGTTAACGCCACAGCTAGATTGCCGGTCAACAAAAATCTAGTTTGCTCTTCGATAAACCATAACCCACACCGTCTTTGTTTCCTTTTTTTTCTCACTTCCGAATACGCCCAGGTTTGAACATCGATTCATTATCGTTACTTTCCTCTACGCTTTTGTATGAGTTTAACTCAGGCCAAGATTGGCCAGAAGTCCTTGAGTTCTGGTCAAGAGTCTTCAGTATATCTCTGGACAACGGTCAGTGACAGGAAGAACACGGACACATCAGCATCGCTCTGATTCTTGAAACAACAAGAACACTTGACCGAACTTTAGAAAACTTGATCGATCGGTTCTTCACGCCTGAAATGTTGAAATGAAAAATACTTGACTTGATTAAAGTCTTCGTTCATAGCAGCTTCCTTTCAAAGGAAATTTTGTTAAGGATATCGCGAAGGACACACGTGTTTTTTTAGCTTGTAAAACATAAATGCGTGGAGCTTGTTTTCAGGAACATAATAATCGTAAGCTTGGAAAAAATTGCAAGAAAAACTTAGAGCACACAGCTTGAGCTTAACGGTAATCATCTAAGCACAACAATAGACCTATGCGATAATTCAAAGATGGTCCTTAAAGGGTTAAGTGGACCTTGGAGTAGACTCTTTTAGTAGCAAATTTTAAAGATGTTTGTTTTACCTTGACAACCACATTTTTGTTTCGTTGGTGAAGTTTTTTCTTCGACCTGATATTGAATCCACCGTAAATGCGTGGGTATGACAAGGTTAGTTAGGTCACGTGGTTCCCTGGAGATACAGACTTAAGACTTTCCATCCACACTTCTTAACAATAGCTTCTAACAGGCCTAGAAACGGGGTTAAGGTTAGGTCACGTGATAACCTGAAGATACAGACTTAAAACTATTCCACCCACACTTTTTAACAGACTCTGCTAGCAGACTTTGATGTGCCACAGCGTAGTACTCCTGACTCTTTCTGAGGGATATAGAACTTCAAACTGTACGGCCACTATAAGTATAAACCATGACTAACATGCGCTACTATTAG
>JAWDGP010003784.1:17500-20000 GCA_033675545.1 Elysia crispata
TAAGGCAGTGCACTTTAATGCACTTAACGCGAAAGTTCATAAATTTTCTAATAAGCGTTTTAAAGGATCTAAGAACAGATTCGGATTTCCTTTATTGAGAAAATAAAGACCTTATTAAAGAACTATCCTCCCACAAAAGAAATCTTTTACCTTTCAGATGGTTCCTTTGAGAGTTTTAAGTGTTTCCAAGGTATATATATATATATATATATATATATATATATATATATATATATATATATATATACGGAGCGTATATATCATCTACATGATCCACACGCTTTGATAATTATAAGGTTATATCCCTTTCTTGAGTTAGAGTGGGAATTGAGAGACGTGACTTAATAGGTAAAAATGGCTCTTCAGAGTTATCTTCCCATAGTCGCATCAATTTGGTTATCGCCCTTGGTTTAGTCATTTTTTTTTCCCCCAATGAAATGATAGGCCCTCTAGGTTTGGCTAAAAGTCTTACCCTGACAGCTTCTTGCGTGGTTCTTACCAACAAGTTCAATTACTTAACGAGTAGAGTGAGAAAAATTTGATTTGCCAACTATGTTGATATTTAAATTTCTAAACTTTTAAAGTATTGTACATTTGTGTACATGTCTTTTACAAATCGATCATAAAAAAGCTATCCGACCTCAAGGCGAACCCTGTACTATTCATTTCGTTAGTCCAAGAGAGAGAGAGAGAGAGAGAGAGAGAGAGAGAGAGAGAGAGAGAGAGAGAGAGAGAGAGAGAGAGAGAGAGAGAGAGAGAGAGAGAGAGAGAGAGAGAGAGAGAGAGAGAGAGAGAGAGAGAGAGAGAGAGAGAGAGAGAGAGAGAGAGAGAGAGAGAGAGAGAGAGAGAGAGAGAGAGATCTCCAAAAAGATCAGCAAAAATACCATACTTGGAGGACAACTTGGTAATTACAAAGGATCCAAAAAGGACGCGTGTGTGACACAGGGTCTAAAAAGGAACAGGCACACAACTTTAAAATTACGGGACAAAAAAAAAGAAGGGTAAAGAAAGAAACAACACAACTATAGATTTAACATAGAAACGTTTCGCCTTTAATGTGACTTCATCAGATTGTGTACAGAAGAAAATGACTTTCACAAGATATACAAAATATTGGAAGAGCTTGGCTCAGACGTGACAAATGATTGGTTGGGGGAGGGGCAATACGCACAATTTACTGAGACAGGAGAGCTGCACCAGACGTATGCAAATTAAGTTAATCGACAGCAGAAGATCCATGACTGTCGTCTGCCAAGAACAGTTACTGCCGACGACAATATTAAGCTAAGTGGATTACCTGCCCCTGATTATTTACCATCCGTGCTCTGATAATGACAATCCCGGATTCATGACAGGGCTGGCATGACATGCTAGTTACCGCCATAATTTCTCGGCTAATGCTGGACTGGGGAATTATATCCACAGGTCTTAGATCGGGTTTTCTAGGATCAGAATTATCTAGAAGTCGGTCGAGAGTTTTAGATCTAGAAGATGATCATGACTGTGTTAATTGGCGAGAGGTGATGGATGTGGACTTAAAAGAACTTTGGTGAGCTACCACGGGTTCTCATTCTGGAGCTCTGTGGTCAATGAATTTATGGTGTGAGTGTAAAGAGAAACGTTTTAGTTTTCATAAACAGGTTATATTTAGAAATAAAGGTTGCTCTGTCTACAATGGACTGTTAGATCTGATATCAAAGTCAGCGTCGTAATCAAAAATGTTTGAAAATATGTCCTACTCAACTGCTACTCAAAAAAGCGGAAATAGAATAAAGTAAATAAAGAGTGCAAAAGGAATGATTGTTAATAACCGACAATAAACATGATTAACTTCAATTCAATTAAGGCGATATGCTTGAAAATATGTCCTGCTCAACAATTACTAAAAGGATACAATTGAATAAATTAGAACAAAATCAGAAAAAACAAATAATTGGTGATTACCGAAAATTACCCAGATTGACTTCCATTCCGTTTGCATTTTTCCCCCGTGAACATAGTTATTTGATGGCCCTGAACTAATCCGCTTATTTTAATACTTCCTTTTCTACATAAAGATCATTTCAAAAGTCTTTACGAAAGCCATAAAAGTGTCCAAAAGTGAGCTACTTTGCGGGAATATGTGTGCATTTTAACCAGCAAGATAAAAATGAATATTTAAATGATCTTTCAATAGATTTGTATTTTTACGAAATTGGCTACTTGCTATTTTTATGCTTGATCTATTTATTACTGCTTTCTAATCTTATACAGTTAGTAAGAGTTTCTTCCAAGAAATGCGCTTTATTTCCTTCATACGCAGGCTTATTTAAGAATGACCAGTACGGAATAACCAACCACAAACCTAGATCTAGCTCGAGACCGACAAATCAGACGAAAGACCTGAAAATATAATAACAGTAGAATAGAATAGACAGGGGTCGAACCTGCACCTCCACACGGCACCCATCGCCTTGCCGAGACAAGACCAGGCACTTAGTCAATAAGTCACTATTCACGT
>JAWDGP010003784.1:30000-37500 GCA_033675545.1 Elysia crispata
ATGATCACCATCTTCTCGACGAATTTATATTTTTGTCCTAAAAGTTTTCACTTTAGCCACCTTTGCGAGAGAGACCCAAGCTACCATCTGAATGATCGACAAGAACAACAACAACAACAGCGGTTAAAACAATATTTACATCATTATCTTTTTTCCCGATTGGTCCTACTTTGTAAAAGTTTAATTTATGCTGATGTCCCCTCATCGACTCCAGTTTACCGTTACCAGAGAGAGGCAAAATGACCGTAGAGTAGGCGTATTGCGAAATTCGGTAGAAGCATGTTGGGCATTTCCGGAACATGCGTGCGAGGTATGCGCCCCAAATGATGCAAAGCATTTCATCAATTTACCCGGAAATGCACTCCATCGGTTCTCGTTCTGTAATAGTTCCTTTAATCGGCTTCTAATTCTCATATTTTTCTTTCTTTGAAAGCAGATTTTCCCTCTATTTTTACCTTTAAAACGAAAGTACATAATATCTTTAAACTTCGAAATTTTAACATTGGTATTATATTAAAGTTTTCTCTTTAGTTTCATGAAATTACTGATAATGTCAAGAATCTATGTCTTAATGGATCTTTCTCTAGCTTTGTTTTTTTTTTTGTTTTTTTTTTTCTTCTTCACATTTTAAGCAACCCATTTTCTGTGTTCGCTGGAGATACATAAACTAGACGTCCGATTTTCTCGACCTAGGTAATAGGCTTAGTTTAGACACTTTGGCTGAACTTCGGTTACCAAAGTTATGACTTGAGTTTTCATGGGAATAAAACCAAATTATTAGACTTTAGTTCATGGATGTGTTTGCCTCTCAATATGTAAACCTGTCCGTTCGTTGAGATCATGATGATCGTCTAAAAAATTTGGCATTGTGTCGGTGCAAGATTTGTGTTGGCCAACAAATCAGTGCGTGTCTTGCTTTATTTAACCTTAATAGGTACATTTGTTTTGCTTTCTTTCCTTTTACGATATCTCTCTAGGAGTAGGAAAATCTCATATATATCTGAATGAATAATTTTCTTTCATCGGAGATATTATGTATTACTATTAGACTCATTTTATCACTGATTTAGTCATGATTGTTTCAAAAATCATAGGAGGTCATTTCCTGATGTAAAGGATTCAATATTTTTTTTCAATAAATATAATTTAGTCGCGATTATTGAAAAAAATCAGAAGATGTTAGGTCCTGATAAACCGCCATCTTATCTCTGTTCCAGATTCATCAACATGTTTACCTCCCTTGGCTCGATCTTCACGCTGCTCTTCATAGCCATCGACCGCTACCGGAAGGTCTGTCTGCCGTTCAAACGCCAACTGCACATGCGCCACATGAAGGTGTTTATAGTTCCGGTCATCATGGGCGGCGCACTGTTGTTCGCATGGCCGTCACTACTAGTCTACGGTCTTAGATCTGCCGAGACTGGTTACCCCGGGCTTAGGGGACGCGACTGCTCGGCGGCTGAGGCTCTGCGCGGGACATTATTTCCCCTGATTTTCAACAGCGTCCTTTTCGGAGGCTTTATCGTCATCGTCGCAGCCTTGGCGGGCCTCTACTTCCAGGTGCTTCGCGGAGTGCGCAGACTCAACCGGAATAGACTGATGCGCAGCAGGCGCAGCGCAAACGGATCGGATTCTGCGGGGTCTTTGACCTCCACTCCTCGGCATGCGAGAGAAATGAGGAGAAACGAGTACAGGGAGAAACAGAGACAAAAAGACAAGGCCAGAGAACCCGTTTTGAATGAAGACATTGCTGAAGATCATATCTGTGTTGAGTCACTTAAGAATAGTTGTAAAGAGAAGGGAGGAGGGAAAGGAGGAGGAGAAGGAAGTGAGGGAATTGAAGATAGTACTTTGAAGTGTAACAGTCAAGAAGAAAGTTTACACATCAAAACTGTGAAAGGTATTATGGCCAGTGGAAATTCTTATCGCGTTGACATACATAGTGGCTACGGAGATGAGTATGGGGATAATTCTTGCTTCCATCGAGATGCTAATCATATCTGCAGTATGGACAAAGCACACTGTGTTACAATCTCCAAACAGGACGAACCAGAGGCGCCAGATAAAAGCCCAAATTGTGAGACGTCACTTGACCTCGCTTTACGCAATAGACAAAAAGACACCGGTGTGGCGCGGGAGGAATCTAAGTTCCTCAAATGCAGCAGACGACACTTCAAAAGGCAGTTTTCTTTCCCTGTCGCAAGAACTTACCATAAGTTTGATGAACCAGACGTTACAAGCTCATCGTCTGCTCCAGAAAACTCGCGAAAAAGCCCTCTTATGAAAATACTCAGAGGCAGTTTGTACTCTGGCTCTCAGATATCAGATTCGTGTCCAATCCTGCATCATGTGACTTCCGGTGAGCTAACTCCAGGCAGATCAAATGGAGGGTACAGTTTTTCACCATCAGTAAAGAAACTTTCAGGAACTTGTGGGCGGCGACAAATCGCCAGGGATGTTGTACAGGGGCAGCATGTGACCTTAAAAGACTTCGATACCACCGAAACCGTTACCTCCAGCCCAAACTACAAACTTCATGAACTGAAAAGTCCCAAACCAATACGTCACTTCCATGTTACTGTTGTTAAAAAGGAAAAATGTGAAACTAACGGTTTAAAAAAGCTCCAACACGACCCATCTGAAAGAAGCAGATTGTCGCCTAAGTGTACTTTCGATCTCTACAGGTACTCCGAGGAAACGGAAAAATGTGATCATTTTATTTGCGGACACAAGTTGTCTACCAGTAGGAAGGACAAAATCCTCAGGTTTGATATAGACACAAAAACTAATCTAGAAACCCCTGAAGAAAACAGAATCACTGTTGATATCAGCCTTTGCCCAGAGAAAGATAAAAATTTCGATGAAAATTTCTCATCTGCGCTTTTGACAGAAAACGGGAGAAATGGGATAAGAAAAGTCGAGGATCCTATGACTTGCGGAGGTGAAAAAATCTCTGGTAAATCGACCGCTATTAGTCGGAACTCCGCTTATTCCGAGCCGGGAGAAATCCCGCCCGGCGTCAAAAGCAAAAAATCGGTTCTTTCCATGAACAGGAGCAGGGTGTTTCGACCTCTTTCAATGTGCCGGTCAAACTGCAGAGACGTAGAAACAAGCAGCCCACCAGCAACGGCAATGGCGACGGCATCAAAACCCGAGCTAGCGGTCGAGGCTGCAGCATCGTCATCATCTTTCGCCGTGTCCCTGGCGTCATCCTGCACGCTGGACTCTCACTACTCCAGGGTATCTTCCTCCCCACCAGACGACTTCGAGCGGTCCACCTCCAGCAGCGCCACCCTCAGCAGCTACCCCAGACACCGGCACAACGACTCGCGGAAGCTGCGGGGTCACAGGGGTCACGGGCCGAGGTCAAGGACGACGACGATAGCCCTCCTGGTGACCTTGATCTTCGTGGCCAGCTTCCTGCCGCACCTGTGCCTCCAGGCCGCCCAGCTCGTGAACGAGGGCTTCGCCGCCAACCTGGGCGGGTCGGCGTCTCTCGCTTACAACACATTCCTGAGGTCCTACTTCATCAACTCGGCCGCAAACCCGGTCCTCTACGGCATCCTCAACGTCAAATTCAGCGCCGAGGTTAGGGCGCTGATAGGCAGGGGTTAACGCACGCATGCGCGTAAAAAGGATTCTTTATATTCATTAAATTTGTTGGCTGCGGTGGAGAATCTAGCAGCACTTTCTAAGCCTTAGTAAACAAAGTTTTAGAGACTTGAACACTGCCGGAGAAGCCACCATGATATTAAGTTTTTTCAACAGGTGCCTTGAATGTAAGGGTTTTGTCAACGTAAAATTATAGGTAGATCTTGTAGTTGATGTATGTCAGAAGTTTATTGAAGCCAGGGGAAAAGATCGAACGAAATGTTACTCTTAATTGACCATCTACTTGTTGCAAGCCTTCTAGGTCATGAACCAGATCACACTCCATGTATTGTAGACAGAGTGGCTTGTTTCTTAAAAAAAACTTCCACAAATTCCACACATCTACATATCAAACGCGTTGAATAAACACGGGAAAAAATGAAAAGGAGAATCTAGCCTGAATAGTTCTTATTAATTCCGACTTTCATCAGCTTTTAAGAAAAACCGTTAAAATCAATGCAGTCTGAGAAAAGACTGGAAGATCTTTATCTCCAATGAAAAAGAAAGGAAAAAAAGGGACGGAATAAGAAAAAACGATGAATATTTCTCTTTCTCCTTTATTACCACAGAAAAGTCAATTTCATTCTTAAGTCTTAATATTTTATTCATGAACTTTTTTTTTTTTGCATTTTGGTTGCCGCACATAATATGAATATTTTTGAAGAATAAGAGTGAAAATACTCCATTACTGATTAGCGCAATGTTTATAATACGTTAAATGTTTTAAAACAAAGAAGGCATTGAGTATTCGCTTTTTTCTCAAATTGAAAAAAAATTGAACTAAAACTTGTTCTGAGTCAATCTCCAATAACTTTTTTTTTTTAAATAGTTTGAAAAAATATACATTTCCATTCATTCATACACGGAGATATGTTTTAAAACCTGTTGTTACATTTTAAAAATTTCTTGCGCACAAAATAAAAAAGGTGCAATACCATATCTCGACTTCCCATGATACAGCTATAAGTCTCAGACCGTTACACATTAAACTAAATACAGCAAATCAGCCTTTTCTGTACTTTCCAAATAAAATAATCAAAGTCTATAAATTTTCTCAACAAGTGCCTAAAGGTTTGTTGTCTAGCGGGAATTCCAAGCTGTGCATTTCTTAAACCTTCACGGTATTGAATGTTTTCAAGCATCTATAAATAGATTTTGATTCTGCAAAACTTGCTGACTTTTCTTATTGCCTAAAAGCATACTAAGATAAGAAGAGTCTAGACAGAGACTTCCTAAAATCAAGCTCAAAGTCATCGAATTGGAACAAACTTTTGCATGCTTGAGTTATGGTTATCTATAAATTTCTTTTAACTTTGGGCATAGTTAGGACAGAATTGTACTCAGAACGCACTTATAATTCAGCCTACAGGCCTACACAACAAAAATATCTCGTATTTACTGTCCTAACTCTGCCAAATAGGTTAACGATATAGCTCACTCTTACATTTACTGCAAAAGTTTGTTTTTTTCGGTGACTTGGTCTGTATTTTAGGAACCCTCGATCCAGACCTGTGCTACATATTCCTTTCCAACATTCCATAAATATAATGGCTCACCCAGCTTTTAACCTTCGTTCACAAGGGACTGATGTTTGAAGGTTATGGCAAGATGGGAATGACTTCACAGGCCCATGATTGAGGAAATGTACGTCATTTTTATTAAAAAACTACTGTACAATATAAATTAAACTGATCTATGGTTTTTGCTGTTGTTGTTGTTGTTGTTGTTGTTTTCTTTTAAACCTTTATGTCTTAAGATCTCATCAAAACTGATGTTTTGTGCTTTCATCTATCGCATCCTGCCTGACGGAGGCTCGATTCATGAGTAACAAAATTGAACAGTAACTCAGTATTAAGTTTATGTAATGGATCCACCCAATTCGGCCCCTAACATAATATTTTTACAGTTCCGAAATGTAGTGAACAAGTCTCTTGTCTGTGGTAGTTGCATTTGTAAATAACGGTGGAAATAGTGGTTTAATGTTTGATACAGAGCTTTGGGAAGTCACGCTGCGGATTCAAACCCCACATCTACCGTGGGCGAGTGACTAGAAGCTTCTAAATGTTTGTTTATGAGGAATACCAGGGTTCTGGACAGAAAGCGCTCTCTTGTTAGGGATTTCAGGACTTCACCTAAAGACTCCAAACCAGCGCTCTCCCCTAGGGTACATAATGAGTCTCGCCAGAATTATCATCTTTACTGGGCTTGTCGCATGCTGATGGCAAATGTTGAAGACCTCAGCTAGGACAAGCTTTGTCACAGGTCGTTCATTTGCTTTTCTGCCAGGTAGAAAGAGAATGGCAATAATGAAGCTTTTAAAACTGTGTAGTCACCGTCACAGGACAGCCCTACTTGGGAACTGTTTAGAACTAATGAAATCACAATCACTACACAATACTGCTTCTAGATACTTGCACTGAGGGTCAAAAAAACCAAACCAAACAATGGCATTTTTTTTTTAAAAACAAGGCATTGCAGTACAATTTGTATTGGCCATGTTAATACTTAAAAACTAATGAATACAAGCTGAATCAAAGTATATGATATGTGTAAAATCCCATTCCAAATATTTCGAGAAAGTTTAATTTGATGTTATCTTGCTTTTGTTTTTCCTTGAATCATTTCTATATATGTTGTGTTTATTGTTGTATTTGCGATTTATGAACTTGTCTTTACCATTGTCACTGTTATTGTTGAGGAGAATTCATGTTGTTAAAGCCCAATAAAAATTTTTAACAAAAAATATTCTTAAAGAGCTTTTGTTTCTTCCTTTTAATTAAACAGCAAGCATGATAATTTTTTTTTCAAATGAACATGTAAATCCAGTGAAGACATGTACATTAAAGGAAAGCCATCTTTTCAGCAATAATAGATTAATTTCCTCTTTAGCCACACGAAACGCAGTTTTAAAAGTTAGAGAAACTTGAGAACTTTAAACCGTTTTGGTATATGTTGTCAAGATCCCATTCTGTTGTTTTTTTTTGTTTTTGTTTTTTTGATGAAACTGACTAGAGATCTCAAGGCAAAAATATTAAACCTATGCTTTAGTTTTTTTTCATATCCATTCTCATAACAATTGATAATTTCTGTATACAGAACAGAGGGACAAACTTGAAATTAGTGCCTTATAATGTGAAACTGAAGAAAGTCAATACATTACGTTATATTTAAAAAAATATAAAAGGTAAAAGAAAATATTTTTAAAAATCTTCACATGGACTGCCACGCTCAAAGAATTATCTGTTTCGTTATTCTATGTGTTGATTTCATAGAAAAACTTTTTTTTTACATCTTTTTTCTACATTCTCTTTCTGTGATCTTCTTCGCCGTAGTTTGTTTGTTTTGTTGTTTTTTTTTCAAATCACTAAAACTCAGAAAACAAGCTTATAGCGAAGCTATGTTGTTTAGAGAGTATATTTTCAAAAAGCGGTCAGGTAATCTTTAAGCTTTGCCCTCAACGAGAAAAAGAAAAAAAAAAAGCCAAAGTGACAAATAATGCGATAATTTTTCTGACCTTGTCTAGATACTAGTGGCATCTCGCGCTTTTTGTTTTTTTAACGTTAGGAGGGAGAAAATCCGAGATTTCGATTCTTATTTACACTTTGTGACACATAGAATCATTCACAGCTACAAGATCTAGGTTCTTTGTGAGGCAGATGTTTGTGTTGGTAATTTTTTTTTCCTCCTTTTTTTTTTATTTGGAATTTGTAGGGATTAGGGATAGAGGCTCTGTTATTTTAGATTTCGGTTAGTTAAGTTTAAATATTTTTGTTTGAATGTTCTTTTTGGTTCATATTATACTGTGCATTTAAGACATTTCAGATTCTGTTCAAACAAGGGCGAGTTGTT
>JAWDGP010003784.1:40000-62500 GCA_033675545.1 Elysia crispata
CTCTCTCTCTCTCTCTCTCTCTCTTTCTCTGTCTGTCTGTCTATCTATCCCCTCTCTCTCTCATTCTATCTCTCTGTGTCTATCTATCTATCTCAATATCTGTTTATCTTTCTCTCTCTCTCTCTCTCAACCCCCCCCCCACACACACACACAAAATAATTACCCCCTCACATCTCCTCTTCCCAACAAACCTTCACCAGCCCCGCCCCATTTTTTTCTCCACGTCTCAATCACAAACTCACAAATGCACACAAAATCACAAAATGTATTAATTTTATAAACAAAAAAATTAGTTTCCTCCCATTTTTTTTTTTGCGATTATTAAGCTCTTTTCTTCCCACGCAAACTATGGACCAAGAGAATAATAATTCCCAAATACTTTCAACATTGAAAAAAGATATATTAAACACAAATTTTGCCTCTATTGTTGAAAAACTTGTTAATCAAAGCGATATTTTTTTTATCTAATTTTTTTTTCTTTTTGCAGCTTTCAAATCGACATTATCTAGAAGTGGAGGAAGTCAATGAAAAGACGAAGTCACGTATTGTCCACTTGTACAATCGGGTTTGGCTTCCCGCATCTTATCAAATCACATCGTGGTTACATCAATTATTTCGAAACAGTGTTTTGTAAGAACACCATCACCTCTCTCTTTCTCTCTCTCTCTCTCTCTCTCTCTCTCTCTCTCTCTCTCTCTCTCTCTCTCTCTCCCTCTCTCTCTCTTTCTCTCACTTTCTCTCTCTCTCTTCCTCTCTATTTCTTTCTCTCTCTCATTCTCTATTTCTCTCTCTTTTCCTTTCTTTCTCTCTCTTTCTCTTTTTTCTCTCTCTTTCTCTCTCTCTCTCTATCTCTCTCTCTCTCACTTTCTCTTTATCTCTCCCCCTCTCTCTCTCTCCCCCTCCCTTCTTCTCTCCCTCTCTTTCTCTCTCCCGCCCCACCTTTTTCCGCTATACTCCTACTGCCCCCACTCGCCTTGCCTATCTTGTAAACAAACCACCTGACGGAGGCCATCTTGTTGATGTTCTAGCCAGGGGCCCTGAATGACTATTGTGTTCTGTTAACGTGGAGATTTCTCTCCCCTAGCTTTCCATAGAGGCCTGGTTCTCTCCCTTTTCTGACAATATCCTGTCTTAACAGGCTTAAATGCTAAATACTTTCCTACTTTAAAATGATCTTTATTTTTTTTTTTGTTTAATTAAACGCGTACCATATGAATTAAAATCAAATTTATTGTATGTAATATACAAAGTGAAAGAATGAAGCAATTTATTCTCAATTTTCTGTACAACAAAGGTTCAACCGTTGAATTTTATCTAGTCCTAGATACATTTATTAAATCTGAAGAAGTCGATAAAGGAATAAAAATAAAACCGCACAATCTTTTCCCATAAGGAGCATTGTTTTGGAAACTTCGACCCACTGTTATAGGCTTAAAGAACTTTTTGAACATTCCTCTAAATTCTTGGTCGCTGTATTAATGCGCTGTAGTGTTGATGAAAAAAATATTCCTTAAACTGACAGACACGTATGAAAACTGTTATGAATAATAACATAACACACTTGACACAACCACGAGGATTTAACTGCGGTTCAAGACTGAAAATTTCCTTTCTCTCACAGAACAGAGACTCTATCACTTGACCACCTTTTTATCTTGTTGTCTGTATGCATTGGGTTCGTTAGAGTCCCGTCAAGTTCTATCAAATTTTGAAATTTCTTACCCCATTATCTTCTCTGGGTAATTATGTGGATTTCTCTCGGCTATTGCAAACTATGTAGTGGACGGACTTTATCAAACCAAACAGAATCATTGTTTTTTTTTTTAAAGATTCTTTATCCGCTGTAACTTATCTCTGATGTGTTAGGCACCAAGATATTATTCCGACCCAAAATCTGCGATGTATAGTGCCAGGGAAATAACCCATTTTAATAATTAGACTTCTATTTTAATATGTTGTTATGTCCCTTGCAATCTGACCATAAATAATTATTGTGATTGTAGTGGGAACAAAAATGAATGACAGAGGTGATTTCCAACAAGCTTCATGCTTTTTCACAGCTATTTTTCCTTCACGCATTGTAACAACAACAAAGTCTACCATAAATGACAATGCTAGTATTAATTTGTTTCTGTCTAACTTACTCCTTTTTGAGGATATAGTATTTTTTCTTTCTTTTCTTTTCCCACTTAAAACACGTCGTAAGTTATAGAAAAGGAAAGATAACTCAAACAATACTCTTTTAAGTTTATTGCTCATTGCAGTTGCTTTCTTTGTTGTGTTCTCTTATATAATTACTAAAATTGATTTACATCGTTTGATTTTGTTTTCAGTCTCTCCAATTCATGTCTTTGTTTTAATTTACATTATTGCCTTGACAGCTAGCTGTCAACTTCCATCTTTAAACTTGGTATAAAAAAAAATGTTTCAATTTAAACTCCAATGCTTTACATTAAACCAGAAAGCACATACGTGTGGAAAGATATCTATAACTACAAAGGGGCTTCCACTTGGCGATAGTTTGTGAAAATCTTTTTTTTGTAAAACGTTAATAAACTCCCTTAGATTAAAAATATTAAAAATATTGCATAATTATCACGAAAAGCATATTATGATAAATAATTATTATATACTCCTGATTTTTAGAACATAGAATTCACACAACAGTTATAGTTTTCATGATCTTTATTGTAGAAGGATATTCAAAATGAAAGTTCATATTGACATTGGTATAATACAAATAACAACATTGCAAAAAAAAAAACAAAAACAAAAACAAAAAAAAAAGCAAAGTTAGCTAAATGCTACATTAGGAGGTATAGAGTGTAAATTCTGTATCAAAAGGTAAATAACAATATTTTCATTGGAATTTCTTTTTCTTGATATCTCTTTTTAATTCTTTTGATAGTTATTTCCAATAACCCTTAACTCTTAGAAGGGGATGGAATAATTTAGGGGTACTGTCTACTGAGGTTAAATAATTATAACCAAGGAAAGTTGTATGAATTGTTAAGCTTCATAATCAGTTGATATTACATCTGTATCATACACACCACCAAACTAAATTTAATTTAATATTATTTTAAGACTAGAAAGACTTGTTACAATTTTGAAGCTCAAAAAAAAAAAAAAAAAAAAAACCAACAAAAAAACACGTTGAGATTATTTCCACATACTGTAGCTCTCAGGATGATCAAAACTCAGAGTAACTGTAAATAGAGATACAAAACTATAAGCATGAGATATTTTTACTACAGGAAGTAAAGCGTGATATCAAAAAGATATTTCAGAGATCTCTTTATTCCTCTGTCCAACCGTCTCTTTCTCTCCCTCATTTCTGTCCTAATTCTGCTTCTGTCTCTGTCTTGTCTCTCTTTAAGTCTCTGAGAGGTATTTCATGGACCCTAAACAATTTAAAACAAAGTCTCTGTGCTTTTGCGTGTCTTTCACTCTGTCTCACTCTGCTCCCCATCCCCAACCCCCAACACCTTTTGTTCTCTCCTTCCTTCCTCTCTGTCTCTCTCTGCTCCCCATCCCCAATCCCCAACAACTTTTGTTCTCTCCTTCCTTCGTCTCTATCTCTCTCTTATTGTGTTTCTCTTCATGTCTTGTCTTTATCAGAATCATGTTGTCATACTTTGCTAAAACGGAAATATAGAAAAACTAAAATATGATAAAAAATAAATATTTCCTTACTATCGAAACTCTAGCGAGGGTTTCAAACTTCTCTTTTATCCCATGTCATTATTTTTCCCTCTATCTCTCTGTCCTTTTTTTTTACATACTAAATTTCTCTATAAGTCTTTTGTCTGTTTGTATATCTAGCTCTCTGTTTCTCTCTCTGCTTCGCTCTCTTTTCATCTTACCCTTGTCTAATATTTCTTTTATAACCACCGCGTCTGTCCATGACTGATTCCTATATGTACATAAAACTCTCTTAAAAATAAAAGATACAGATATGTATAAATTCGTTAAAAAAAAATTAAACAAGAACCAAATCCTTATTACATATCTCATAAATGATTATAATGGTAAAAACAAAATAGTTAAGCAATAAATGATAATAATAATGATAATAATAATAATAATAATAATAATAATAATAATAATAATAATAATAATAATAATAATAATAATAATAATAATAATAATAATAATAATAATAATAATAATAATAATAATAATAATATTAACAGCAACTACAACAACAATATTAACAATACTGCTGCTGCTACTACTACTACCAATACTACTACTACTGCTACTACTACTACTACTACTACTACTACTACTACTACTACTACTAATACTACTACTACTACTACTACTACTACTACTACTACTACTACTACTACTACTACTACTACTACTACTACTACTACTACTACTACTACTACTACTACTACTACTACTACTACTACTACTACTACTACTACTACTTCTACTACTACTAATAATAATAATAGCAACAACAACAACAACAACAGCAACAAAACAACGACAACAACAACAACAACAACAACAACAAATACAACAGAAACAACAACATAATAATTACATTTATATAGACGATTTCTTAAGCCACCCCCATAAAATCAACTTTTGCACTCTAAAAATCTCATTCCACAAAGTCCATTTACAGTTATGTTATCACTTTACATACAAGAGCACTCTTTTATACAAGCATTATAATTCCACATTTGACTAATGCGTTTTAAGTAGCTTATAAAAGTCTCTACTGTATTTGCGCTTCTTAGTTGCTGTTGTAGGCTTTTACATATATCAAATGCAGCAGTACTAAAATGTCTTTATAAAATAAGATTAATAATACACGCTTCTTAAATACCAGGCCTTCTTCATAGCTTGAGGTAAATTAATTACATTTCTTGATTCTAAAACAACATTGAAAAAAAATAATGGAGCAATACTGCCTTATGAGTTTAAAAAAATTTAGAATAAAACCAAAATGCAAACTTTCAGTATGTTTATCTCTTTTTGGTTTGAAGTTAATGCAATGAAAGCAAAGAGACTGGTTAATTCTGTTTAGAACACAAATAAAGAGATCGAATTTAACTTAAGCAAAAATGTACACATTAAGTAAGATAGAAAAAAAAAATCTTTTATATAGTTTTCATGCATTCATCTCGTTTATTTTGCTTTTCTAATCCTCCTTAACTCACATCTCCGGGTCAAATTTCATTCTTTCTTTTCGTGACCTTTATTACTGTGACACTTATGTCACCATCTATTGAGTGATATTGCATGTCGACATTGTTGTAAGTAGAGTGACACTGTCTTTAACTAATTCTTTATGTAAAGAATGTAGATCTAGCGAGTATCATTACATGTCAAGTTTATGGGGAGAATGTAGATCTATAGAGTGTCATTGCATATCAAGTTTCAATTTGGTAGAATGACACTTTATGTGGAGAAGTGAGAATCTATTGAATGTCTTTGATGTCGAGGTTCATGAGAGACGAGCTAGTTGTCTTTAAGTGACACTTTATGTGGAGAATTACAATCTATCGAGTGTCATTGCATGAAAAGTTTCAGTTTAGTGGAGTTGCTTTTACGTGGAGAATGTAGATCTATTGAGTGTCATTGCATGTCGAGGTTCATATAGTAGAAAATGTAGATCCATCGAATGTCATTACATGTCAAGTTTCAATTTGGTGGAATGACATTTTATGTGGAGAATTTAGATCTATAGAGCGTCTTTGTAGATTAAGGTTCATGTTAGAAGAGTTATTTGTCTTTAAATGACACTTTAAGTAAATCTATCGAATGTCTTTACATATCAAGGTTCCTGTTAGTGGAGTGACGCTGTCTCTGTGTGACACTTTATGATTGTGGAGAATCACGATATAAAGAGTGTCACTGCATGTCGAGGTTCATTTAGTGGAGTGACACTTTGTGTTGAGAATTACGATTTATCGAGTGTCTTTGCATGTCGACGTTCATGTGAGAGAAGTGACAGTTTGTGTGGAGAATTACGATCTATCGAGTTTCCTTGTGGGAAAGGTGTTAATCGGTGTAAATTATTTTCTGGGTGAGTGTCACGATGAATTGAGTGCAACTGAAAGACATAGGAAGGTGTGTAAGCTTTGGATTGGGATTGAAAGACATTGGGCAAACTGAGGAGAAAACCATCGAGGGGTCTCCAGACAAAACGATCAATCATGCTTGGAAAGAATTGTTTCCCTCAGCCATTGGCGTAAAATACCAACATAAACTAGAATTGACATTTGTTTTTATTTACTTAACTCCCCCCCCCCCCCCTCCTTTCTTTTTTACTTCCAAAAAAGGAAAGGAGGGGAGAGGGTGTTAAAAAAATATAATAAGAGCAAAGTAAAAGACACGAAAACAGTTGTGAATATCAAATAAGGTAGGTGTAATTGAAAAAAAAAGGATCAATCTTGCCCATTAAAAACAGCAAGTACGGATCAATCATAAAAAATAATAATAAAAAAAAAAAAATATTAGATTTACTGTGAATATTCCTTGTCATATTCGTGCTCTCTCACTTTTTTTTTTGCAATCATAAAAGTCAAAATGTCTTTTTAAGTATGTATTTGTTGAGCCTTGCGTCTATAAAGTTAGAAGTTATCAGAAATAAAAGAAACGAAAATGGATGCTTTGCTTTGTAAAACTGAAAATATAAAAAAAGCAATCATTTTTATATGTATCCCTTAGCATATCTGCAGAATTTGAGATTCATCGTACATCAAATTTTACCTTCGCACAATATATCTTCTCTTTATATCTGTTATATCGGTAGATTAAAACATACACGAGTGTACCTAAAGGCATGTTTACACGAAGCAAATTGCAGCTAGCAACACCACTCAAAAAACTACTCTTACGTCATAATCAGAAAAATTTATGTCATGTTATTTTTGAAAGGCGGCATAAATTTGTAAAATTTGCTGCCTTTTACGTGCCATAATCGCAACCAATTGACGCGTTGAACTTTAGGGCATCTTGCGGTATGGTGTTGCTAGCTGCAAATTGCTTTGTGTATACATACCTTAAGACGGAACCTCGAGACAGCATGCAATGTAAAATTAATGACTGTGGTCTACGAAAATATGCAGACTGTGAAAATGACAGTGAAATACACGATCAAGCTTCTGTGCGAATCGAATAATATAAAAAAAGCTCAAAATCACTGAAGTTTATAACGACAGAAAAAGGTGTGCAAACTTCTTTGTTGACAAGACATTTTTCGGCTTCACGCAAACTTTATCTCCACCTATCCAACGTAATCTAATGGTATCCATGAGAAAATAAAGGTATAACTTGGCAAACGAATCTCTACTTTTGCATAAGTATGTCACAATCAATACCACTAATACATCCAAAAATGCGGTTCGTTTTCAAAGAAAAGTTGACCGTGCCAATGTCCTACGTAGTTCTCGAAGAAATCAACACGGAGTAGTTTAATTCTTAAAGATATTCCTGTTTCCAGACATGATGCGGGATCTAAATTTAGATCTAGTTCCGAGTCCACAGAGAAATCACTGAAAAGAGGAGCCGTGCACTGCATCTGCATGGGTGTCGTCACGTGCCGTGCTAAACCGAAAGTAAAGTTGGTCTTCAGCGTTTTTTCGTTGCACCCTTTTTCAAATACCACTGCGTGGTAAAGTTTATATAAGGTCACTACAAAGTTCATAAGAAACAGCATCCTTTCAAAGCTTGTTATGAGTGCTACTTTTATTAAAAAGCCAATCCACAATTTGAAGTACGTATCTTTACTCTCATCCCGACGAAAGCAATTTGGTGAGGATCTTGAAAGGCACCACCTCCGTTCAAAGAAAGCCTCGCATGGACAGCTTTAAACCATTTGTTTTTTATTCCGTTTTCCCTACAGCTTTTCCAAATCAACACAGAAAATATCCGTGAACATTTAAAACCTCCCAATAGTCCTTTTATCATAACAAATATCTTTGATGAATATACCAAACAGTACAGCACCCTGTATGTGTTACTATTGCTACTCCTGCTATTCCAACAAATCCAGACGAAGTTATTCACCCACTATGTATTCCAAACACCACATGAGGACGGGTTATCTAAACTGTTTGGATGTTTTTCATATTTTTTATCTTGACATTCATGTCATCAATCGTAAGAACTTTAAGTTCCTCCTCCTCCTGCCCTGTGGCAACTGGCGGCTCGGCCTCTTGGTGCCTCCTCCTCTGCTCTTCCCTCGGGTAGTAAGGCCTGGAGGAGTGGAAGAATTCAGCGCCGTTGCAAAAGTTTATATACTTCAGAATCGTTTGACGAAATGTTGGACATAAAATGCAAAGCAGGATAAACAATAGCAAAATTACACCTGGAATTCCAAAGCCCAGGAGCAGATCATCCTTCATTTTGGTTATGTTTCGGGGTTGTTTCCGGGTTACCTACTGGTCAAATGTCAGCTCGACGTGCGTCCCTGTTAGTCGTGTTGGAGTGTAGTTGTCTGAAATTTCGGGCACATTTTGAGTTAGATTGCAAGTGACCGAAAAAAAGTGAGCACTTTTTCGGTTACACTGTGGTTGACCAAAGCAATGGGCTCCTATTTAAGTATCAATTCCCACGTACCGATTGTAAAACGTCTATACTTGACAATGTATGGCAAAATCAAGAAGGCAGGTCACCGACTTCGCTTTGTGAAAAATAAAGTGTCAAAGTTTGTTCAGACCTGCTGAAGTCAAAGGTCTCTGCCTCCAAATCGGCTACGTATCCTAGGAAAAGTTTTAAATGCAACGTAATGAACTAAGCGGACTGAGTTCCTTGCCCTATGAAGCACAATACCAGCGGCATCATTGCCCTCCTAGGCTGGAGAAGATAAAACTGGATGACTCCGTAATTATCATCCAAACAGGCTCTGTCTCTTGTCTGGATCTGGAATGAAAACAACATTTCAATTAAATCCTAGAAACCGTTTTGAAAGCACCGATCCTAAAATGCGTAATGAATTTTATAATTTCCTTTATAAAAAAAAAAAGTGCTTGTAAACCGACAGAGAAGCTGCAAACTTATGCGACATAAATCTGATACATATGGATCCCGGACTCAGCTTGTGCTTTATCATAACGATCATTGTTTTAAGTTGTTTAGTCAGAAAGACAATTGCACTTTTTTTCTGTAAAAATACCCCGTTACGTACATACAACACCTGCAGTAATCGCTCTACAGTATCGTTAATTCTCGACTACTGTGGCTCTGCAGCATCTTCAGTACTCGATTCTTATTTTCCCTACAGCCTCGTCAAACCACCACTGTCAAAATTCCACCGCTTTGTCAACCCTCGATTCTTGTGGTTTTAGTTCCGACAATTCATTTGCTGCAACGATTCTAAAGCATTTTCAAAACTCAGCTCTTATGTTCTAAACTTTCGTCATTTCCTGGGGTATAATATGAGAAATAAGCTGCTTTTCTACATACCAAATCTATTTTAAAAGATAATTGTTAACACTTTTTGAGGCTATGAATTCATGCAAAAAGTGCTTAAATATGCTTTGTCATACGGGAATTCGTAGCTCTGCATTTTAATGAACTTTTCAAAGCCTCTTTAAATAGATTTTGGGTTTTATGGAATAAGTTAAGTATTCCCATTGCGGATCTGCAGAACTTTCCATAAACGGCTATTTCGAACTTAAATTATCAAAACTCGGCTTCAACTAAAGAAAATGAACTTTCGAGTATAAGAAATCAGCTTGTTGTATATTTATTTCCTCAATCTTTTTAAAAACGCTTTTATATGTTTTTTAGTATCATATACTTCGGCAAAAAAAAAAAAACCCAAAACAACAACCAACAAACAAACAAACAAAAACAAAAAAAAAAAACAAACAGAAAATTGAATAAATTTAACAACTTGCTTTCAGGCGTACTGCCTTATGGGAATACATAGCTGCTGATTTATTTTGCTCTACTCGATATTAAAGAGATTATGAACAAATACCGATTTTTACAAAACTTGCTAACTGTATCTTATCACAGTGCGGTTTAAAAAAACCCATTCATGTAACGAGGTTATTTTTAGCAGTCTGTCATCGTGACTCACGCTATAAACAATCAATGTGTGGACAGAAAAGGCAAGCTGACCTTAACGAGTTTCTGCTTTGATATTGATTTTTATCCAAAAAGTTGGACAGACACCGTGTGACCTAAGATAAGAACTCTTTTTTGCCTCAGTTAAGGAAGATTTCGGACTATTTTTTATTTTTCAACTATTCAGGTTCAAGGATCTTTTGATAATCAGTTTTGTGGATCATAAAGGTAAAATATGCCTTTTTATGCTTAAACAGACAGCATTTATGCAGAAACCAAGATACAAGGCCTAGCAGTGACGATACTGTGTAAATAACTGTCCTGTGTACGTGTTAAATTGGCTCTATGATCCAGGAACACATTAAGTCAACCATGCCTAAAGCAACAGATAATGCTTTGAAAATAAAGTTTTAAATTTTTAGCAGCGCATACAGGCGCAATCATGCGACAAGCGGGTTTGATGCTCAGTCTTTAATCTCTTTATACGACACAGCTGTATTATCTACTTAAATAAACAATAATAGAAAAATCAACCACAAACCTAGATCTAGCTCGAGACCAACAAATAAGATGAAAGACGTGAAAACATAAGGACAGATAAAATGAACAGGGATCGAACCTGCGCCTCGATGTGGCACCCATCGCCTTGCCGAGACAAGACCAGGCACTTAACCACTGTGCTATCCGCATCTACAAAAAAAAAAGATGCTTCAGGAACAGTGACTTTCATGCTGGCTTGAATAGACTAAGAAGTTGAATCGCTAAGAATGATCAAGTCCATGTTTTTACAGTATTTCTAACTAAATAAAGTGGCAGCTATTTATGTGAACAAGAATCAGTTATTAATGACACTCAACTACTGGTTGTAGTTTTTTTTTTTTTTAATCTAAAAGCATTTTAAATGTGTAAAGCGTGTTATGAAATGCATTAACCTTTCTATTGTTACACTCTCAAGAGTTGACCTAGATCCAATCTCTCAAAATCTAGTCTAAGGAAGTGAGTAACACACACGTAAACATACACACACGCAGTACACCATCACCAAGCTGATCATATTGGATGAACTACAACATTGTGTGGCTGTTAGTTCTTTTTTGTTTTGTCGATGCTGCTACAGAAAACTGACATCTTGCAGGGTTTAAAGCCTGCACCAGTTCTGGCTCAAGAACAGTACACTGTTGGTTCGGTTTTGTATTTATTTATTTTTTTCTTTCTTTGTTTTTGTTTCTTTTTTCTTTTGTTGTTGCTTTTGTTTTGTAGATGCTGCTGCACAAAACTGACATCTTGAAGGGTTTAAAACCTACACCACTTCAGACAATATTTAACAGAGAAAGGGAAAAAAAAACAAAAAACAAAACAAAAGATTGCCTTACACTCATGGATCAGCTACGCGCATAATCTACTGTATTTTATGCAAATGGGAAAATAATATCAAATATATGAATTTACTTGTTTTTACTCAATCAAGTCATACAACTTACGATTTTCCAGAAAAATTGAGAACCACAGAACAAACTGTATCGGCTGCGTCTGGTTTTGCCAAAGAGAGAGAAACACTTCGAATGATCATCTATCTATGCCTAGAATGACCAAATTTAAAATCGTCTGATTCTTTTATACACTCGTTGTGCGCTAATGTCTCATTCACGTGACGATGTGTGGATAAGAGCTATAAATAAATTTGTATTCCGACGGATCCCTTACATAGTTTAGTTATAGAATAAACGGGTTTCCCCAATTATCATTTACAAGTAGACGAAAAGACATACGCGTTTCCGAGAAATAAGAGAATAGGGAATCCCAGAAACATGTTGTGGCTACACTTTAAATGACCTATGTTTATACGGCATATCAACTCAGGCTGACAGATTTTCATGGTAGAGATTTAGATTTGGAAATAATTAATTTGATATTTGGGCACCATTTTTTTTTCATACAGTTTAATATTCACATTATAGATTAGATCAATGGATTAAATTTCGGATTTTATGGTTTTACTTTCAGGCATTCATGATAAGTCATTTGAGAAATACGGCCATGGGCGATCTCTCTCTCTCTCTCTCTCTCTCTCTCTCTCTCTCTCTCTCTCTCTCTCTCTCTCTATCTATCTATCTGTCTATCTGTTTCTGTGAGTGCCTGTTTCTCCCTCTCCGTTTCTCTGCCTGTCTGTCTGTCTGTATGCCTGCCTCTCTGTCTGTCTGCCTGCCCGCCTGTCTGCATACCTGCCTGTCTGTGTGCATGCCTGCCTGTCTCTTTACCTGTCTGTCTTTGTCTGTTTCTCTTGTCTGCCAGTCTATCTGCCAGTCTGTCTGCCTGCCTGTCTGTCAGTCTGCCTGTCTGTCTGCCTCTCTCTCTCTCTCTCTCTCTCTCTCTCTCTCTCTCTCTCTCTCTCTTTTTCGCTCATACCCCCCCCCCCCTTTTTTTCTTGTAAGGGGTTCAAATTCCCGCTCAGAAATAAAAGGAACGTAAAGAGAGATATAGGTAAACATAAGGAAAGAGCAGAGAGTGTGTGTATGTGTGTTAAAGAGAGGCTCAAGTATAGCAGGGAAATGGTGGTAGGTGAAGAACAGATGAATAAAAAGAAATTAGGAAGAACAGAGGTAAATGCATAATGAGGGGCAGAAATTAGACATTGAGAGATATAGAGAAAGATAAGCAATGCGGAGGCACAGAGAGAGAGAGAGAGAGAGAGAGAGAGAGAGAGAGAGAGAGAGAGAGAGAGAGAGAGAGAGAGAGAGAGAGAGAGAGAGAGACACAGAGAGAGAGAGAGAGAGAGAGAGAGAGAGAGAGAGAGAGAGAGAGAGAGAGAGAGAGAGAGAGAAAGGTTAGAGCGAGAGAGGGAGAGAGTGAGAGAGAGAAAGGTTAGAGCGAGAGAGAGAAAGGTTAGAGCGAGAGAGCGAGAGAGCGAGAGAGGGAGAGAGGGAGAGTGAGAGAGAGAGATAGGTTAGAGAGATAAAGAGATTGATAAAGATAGAGAAAGACAGGCGGAACGAAGACAAAGAGAGAAAGAAAATTGTTTGAGGGGGGGGGGGGGGTGGAGAAGTTACAGAGTCAGCTACAGAGGCACAAAACGAAAAATAAAAATAAATAATAAGATAACAATAAAGACATGACATTTTCAATATTTCGAGATCTCGCAGTAATATTGGTAAAAAAAACGCAAAGAAAAAACAAAAATGAACTCACGAACCATTGTGCACGGTCTCTGGAACTAGAATATTTTATTTTTCTTCTGTCTTCACCTGTCAGATATCAGTATCGGCAAAACAAAACACAAGGTCATGACAGCTTGACCTTACGCCGTTCCACACAAACACTTGCATAGACCACACAGACTTCCAGGGCTTTCCCAGTACTAGATCTATAGAATACACTTTATGCCTTGTAGGGCAGATAGCATTTAGCCTGCATGTAGCTGCTGTCGATTGCTTTTTTTTAATTATGTATTCGAGTTGCTCTATATTTAATGCCTGCCGAGAAAGGATATTTGGTTCATGCATAAGTTTATATTTGGGATATATTAAGGAATGGGAAGAATGACCAACATTCACATGCTGGACAGAAATGGTCAAACAGTTTCGCTTAAGGACAGGCCACTGTGGCCTCAACAAACATCTGAAGGCGATGAGAATGACAGAATCTACGCAATGCAGGTAAGGAGAGACAGAACAGACCCCAGTCCATATCCTACACACCTGCCCCCACTTTGAGGAAACCGGACTTCAAGTTTGGCCTGCAGTAGCTCCAGTCAACCAGAAGCTGTGGGGATCTGGCGACGACCTACTGAATACGACCAATTCCGTTGACCTGACCGGACTTTCGATTTGGCACAATGAAAAGATTGTGCACAGAAGAAGGAGAAGAAGAAGAAGAAGAAGAAGAAGAAGAAGAAGAAGAAGAAGAAGAAGAAGAAGAAGAAGAAGAAGAAGAAGAAGAAGAAGAAGAAGAAGAAGAAGAAGAAGAAGAAGAAGAAGAAGAAGAAGGAGGAGGAGGAGGAGGAGGAGGAGGAGGAGGAGGAGGAGGAGGAGGAGGAGGAGGAGTAGAAGAAGAAGAAGAAGAAGAAGAAGAAGAAGAAGAAGAAGAAGAAGAAGAAGAAGAAGAAGAAGAAGAAGAAGAAGAAGAAGAAGAAGAAGAAGAAGAAGAAGAAGAAGAAGAAGAAGAATTAATGTTCACGAAAATATGCATAGGGAGCACCACACTTAAGGTGCACTTTATGGATATCCGAAGATAAAGGCTGTCCTTTGTAAACATTTTGGCTGCGTTTGAAAAAAATTCCATCAAGCTATATGAGAACTTTTGAAACACTACATACAGCTTAAGTTCCAGGACCAGTAAAGATGCAGATGTGACCGTAAACGTTTCAGAAATGTAAAAAAACAAATAAATAAAAAGCAGCCACAAATTGATCTCAAGTACGACAAAGAACTAATTTAAAAAGTTATATTAGCCATACAAGACATTTTGCTTTATTATCTTCTCCGGTAACTATAAAGTTACAAAACATGACAATTTTTAAAGAAGGTTTTCTATTTATGTGATTTTGGTGGCTATTTTGTTCAATTCCTGTAAAGATTGTGAATACCCGTGTCTTTTTCTACACTCTGAGGGAGATATTCAATGTAAAAGGCAAAAATGAACTTTCAGCACAATTTAAAGGCTAAATATAATATTGAGAGCAAGAGAGAGAGAGAGAGACACACACACACACGCACATATATATGTACATATATATATAATTATATATATATACTAAGAGAGAGAAAGACAAAGAAAGAGAGTGAGAGAGAGAGAGAGAGGGAGGAGAGAGGCAGAAAGAGACAGAGAGTGAGAGGAAGAAATAAAGAGAGTAGAGATAATGTGAGAAAGAGAGAGAGAGAGGGGGAGAGAGAGAGAGAGAGGAAGAGAGAGAGAGGGGGAGAGAGAGAGAGAGGAAGAGAGAGAGAGAGAGAGAGAGAGAGAGAGAGAGAGAGAGAGAGAGAGAGAGAGAGAGAGAGAGAGAGAGAGAGGGAGGGAGGAGAGAGCCAGAAAGAGATAGAGACAGACAGACAGACAGACAGACAGAGAGACAGACAGAGACAGAGAACTAATTAGGATCTAGGTTATCTGGTGAGAAAAATTTACATCTAGATCTATATCTTATGACTGCTTTAAATTGCCTGCCAAAACTGAAACTCCAACTTTGTGTTGAAATACCGGAACTTGTTCCTCGCCTATGTTGTTACACTAATCTGGTCCCAAGAGCTTCACACAATGGGTTCACGAGAAAATTTATAGCCGTCATGAGGCACATTTATGTATTACGTGAAAAGTTCGCAACATCTTCTAAAGAGAACCTGAGAGAAATAAGGGTAAGGAGAGGGGTATTTGGACTCTCTATCATACGGTGATTAGGCGTTTAGAATCATGATAGTCATGATAGTTCTTATGTTGAAATGGTAGACACGTCTTAGTCGATGACTCATTGAGATCAATAAAGAAAGGAGCTAGAGGTGTTTTATAAAGACAGACACCCTCGCACTGCTAGAGGTGTTATAAAGACAGATATCCTCGCACTGCTAGAGGTACTATAAAGACAGACATTCTCGCACATCTAGAGGTGTTATAAAGACAGACATCCTCGCACTGCTAGAGGTGTTATAAAGACAGACATCCTCGCACTGCTAGAGGTGTTATAAAGACAGACATCCTCGCACTACTAGAGGTGTTATAAAGACAGACATCCTCGCACTGCTAGAGGTGTTATAAAGACAGACATCCTCGCACTGCTAGAGGTGTTATAAAACAGGCATCCTCGCACTGCTAGAGGTGTTATAAAGACAGGCAAAGCTATAGATGTTAATAATAATAATAATAATAATAATAATGAAGTTATTTCCTAGCGCCTCTTCCTACTTGTAGGCTCGAAGCTCTTTACAATAGTCTATTTACAAACGTTTAACATAGTGACACTAGTCTATAGTCTAAAACCTAGTCCATTAACAATTCAAACAAACAGAAGAGGAAAAAATAAATAAGTTACATGTACAAAGAAAATAAGAAAAGACATTGACAATAAGACAAATTTCTCAGACTAATTAAGGTCTTCATGTGCAGTAAACAAATGGGTTTTCAATAGGGTCTTAAACTGACTTATAGAACTCGCCTCCCTGATGGAAAGGGGAAGGGCATTCCAGACAACTGGTGCGTATTGTACAAATGTTATAAAGAAAGACATTTTATACAGATAAAAGTTAAAGAAAGACACTTTACACAGCTAGAAGCGATACAGAGAAAGAAACCTCGCATAGCTAAAAACATTTTCCAGAAGTTGTGAAGAAAAAAATTTCTGTCGTTATGCCCCATGGCGTAACTTTGTCAACTTTTTAATGACTTCCCATCAGAAAGAAACGATGACAAAGAACTGTCCTTGAGTAAGGTTTCCTGTTTTGTAGAGTTTATTGATTATGTTAAGTTACAGTTCGAAATATTTCTGCATTAAAATAATGTCACGCACGCCTTATACTAAATATATTTCGGAAATGGGACGTTATTCTTCAGAGCTGCGCTGAATTATATCAGCAGAAAAAAAAATCCTGGAAAAATGTAAACAACCAGAAAAACAATTTTACGGCTGTATTCTATTTTTGAATTTATTTCGATGACCTAGTTCAGCTACAGCGAAGTTCTTTGTTGTAAGAATACAACAACAAAAAGAGCAACAACAGAATCTGATAGCAACAGTTCACTGCACAAGATTCTTATACAGCAGAGGGGCACGGCAAGAGCCCCGCTGACACATCGTTTAGAATGTTCTAGCTTGAGCTAACACCGTCTTGGTTGGATGGGACAGGCTTTTGTGTTGTTCTGGTACACGATGCCCCAAATTGTTTCACATACAATTTTCTTCCGTTTTTCTGGTGATAGACTCTGAGATATCGGATACATATAAACATACATTCATGCACAAACACATACACACAGACAGAGACAAAGGCAGAGACAGAAAGGGACAAAGAGAGAGAGGGAGCGAGCGAGAGAGAGAGATAGATACATAGAGAGAGAGAGAGGGAAAGAGAAAGAAAGAGAGAGAGAGAGAGAGAGAGAGAGAGAGAGAGAGAGAGAGAGAGAGAGAGAGAGAGAGAGAGAGAGAGAGAGAGAGAGAGAGAGAGAGAGAGAGAGAGAGAATTAAAAAAGTAAAGCAAAAAAAGTACACTTGGAGGACAACTTGGTTATTATAAAAGATCCAAAAGGACGTGTGTGTGTGTGTGTGTCAATAGTGTAATATAGGGGTCTCGTAGTTATATAGTTTGTGCCTATTTCCTCTTAGACCCAGAGAGATAGAGAGAGAGAGCGAGATAGAGAGAGAGAGAGAGAGAGAGAGAGAGAGAGAGAGAGAGAGAGAGAGAGAGAGAGAGAGAGAGAGAGAGAGAGAGAGACAGACAGACAGACAGACAGGCAAAGAGAGAGAGAAACAGAGAGAGACAGAGAGACAGAGAAAGAGACAGAGAGACAGAGAAACAGAAAGACAGAGAGGGAGACAAAGACAGAGAGAGAGACAGAGACGGATAGAGAGACAGAGAAAGAAAGAAAGAGAAGAACTTCGGAAAAGGACAATACAGTGTGTAATAATCTACCGTTCTAGCACACTCCTACATCATCTGCAGAACCAAGTGAAAGAAATACGTAAGGTCTCCACGATTAGCCGCCACCCTCCACAGGGAGAGTAATACACGAGGTCTCCACGATTAGCCGCCACCCTCCAGAGGGAGAGTAATACATGAAGTCTCCACGATTAGCCGCCACCGTCCACAGGGAGAGTAATGCACGAGGTCTCCACGATTAGCCGACACCCTCCACAGGGAGAGTAATACATGAAGTCTCCACGATTAGCCGCCATCCTCCACAGGGAGAGTAATACACGAGGTCTCCACGATTAGCCGCCACCCTCCAGAGGGAGAGTAATACATGCAGTCTCTACGATTAGCCGCCACTCTCCACAGGGAGAGTAATACATGAGGTCTCCACGATTAGCCGCCACCCTCCACAGGGAGAGTAATACATGAGGTCTCCACGATTAGCCGCCACCCTCCACAGGGAGAGTAATACATGAGGTCTCCACGATTAGCCGCCACCCTCCACAGGGAGAGTAATACATGAGGTCTCCACGATTAGCCGCCACCCTCCACAGGGAGAGTAATACATGAGGTCTCCAAGAGTTGCCGCCACCCTCCACAGGGAGAGTAATACAGGAGGTCTCCACGACTAGCCGCCACCCTCCACAGGGAGAGTAATACATGAGGTCTCCACGATTAGCCGCCACCCTCCACAGGGAGAGTAATACATGAGGTCTCCACGATTAGCCGCCACCCTCCACAGGGAGAGTAATACATGAGGTCTCCACGACTAGCCGCCACCCTCCACAGGGAGAGTAATACATGAGGTCTCCACGACTAGCCGCCACCCTCCACAGGGAGAGTAATACATGAGGTCTCCACGACCCTCCACAGGGAGAGAGGAAGAAAGATCGATCATAACTTCACTTGTCACAGTAGTGGTGATGAAAGCAGGAAGGAAATCTGGACATTACTACCGCGTAGCAGCAACAAGGCTTGCACGCATTGAATTATGTTAAGGTAATCAGGTACGCTTTAAAAAAAAAGAGTATAGATCTAGCTTGCATTTCAAACGGCACCTGTGTTTTTTTTTGTTTTGTTTTTGTTTTTGTTTTTTCCCGAGAATACTGTGTTTCACATTGTCTTTGGTGGTAAAATAAATATTTTATCAGAATATAAGTTAGTTGTCAAAAAAGCATAGGGCCATTTGCGCACGTATAACGTCTGTCTCTGTCTCTCGCTCTCTGTCTGTCTGTCTGTCTGTCTGTCTGTCTCTCTCTATCTTTATGCATTATCTCTGTCTCACAACCCCTTCTCACCCCCATAAGACCGTCATTCACATTATACCCTTTCTAATCTACACAGTCACACTCAAAGACGCATGATTTTATTAAATGTAAAACTGCAAAGTTATAGGCAGGAAAACATGTCAACCCTGGTTCTGTGGAATTGAAGATTCACACAGGTAAACTCTTACCTTTTCAAGATTGCCCCTGTTGCCACAGCCCGTGTAACTTTTCCTGACACAGCTTAAGTCCCCAAGCAATAGAGACTCTCTCAACCCGAATCTCTCAAGATTATTATGATTAATTCAATTTCGCTGTATGCGGCTTTCAACGAAAATATATCAACACGAGAATAACAATTTAATACTGCCAAAAGAAAAAAAAAAACAACAGAAAAACAAAATAACAATATGACCTCATGATCTTTTCCCTTCAGTTAAACCGAGCAGTACCCCTGGCGCCAATCGGCGTTCTTCTGCAAGTCTTTTCAATCCACCATGCGAACTCCTGCTTCCCTTTCTCCTGCGCTGGCTCTTTGCCATTTTGCCGATTGTGACATTGGAAAGTTGGAACCCAACGTGGCCTCGTTTTGACACAGGCCACGAAAGGATTCCCGGAAAACGAAGGGGAAGTTGGTGCCAAGTCTTTTCACAGTGCGTGCGCAATAGCATTGGTGCGCACCTCGAGCTTCTCTTCAAGGTTGATGTAAGGTTAACCAATGCAGCTATAAATCACTAACTGGAGACCGTCGTCGCTACACGAATACTGTTAAATACCCGTGCTTACTAGAACAGCCAAGATGGCGCGGGGTCTAGGCCAGCCTCTGTCTGAGCGAGAAACTCATTTCCCTAGCCTTCACTTGAAATTCGCCTGGACCACACGTTGCTGTGAACTGATGAAGGCTTCAAGATCCTAAACTAGCTAGACCTTTCATAGCTCTAAGTCTATTGAATTATTAGAATAATAAGCGATTCAAAAAATACAATTAAGCTTTATTCGCAACAGATTTTATACTCTAAATCTAAATTAGATTTGAAGCAATTATACTAAGCCTATTTGGATCCGATTCATTGAGATCTAGTCATCAAAAACAGCTTGATAAAAATATTTTCCCTTTGTTTTGGGGGCTGAGGACCCGGATATGATTAAGAAAATAATCACAAGGCAGCATTAAAAACATTTTTTTCGGTTGGTCAATGTTAAGGCGCGGACATGCTGCCTGGGGAAAAAAATTCTACATGAATCAATTAAAGTAAGCACTGGCAGTAGCAGCAGAATTAGTAGCACTGCTTTGACAATTATTATTATTATTATTATTATTATTATTATTATTATTATTATTATTATTATTATTATTATTATTATTATTATTATTATTATTATTATTATTATTAGTATTAGTAGTAGTAGTAGTAGTAGTAGTAGTAGTAGTAGTAGTAGTAGTAGTAGTAGTAGTAGTAGTAGTAGTAGTAGCAGTAGTAGTAGTAGTAGTAGTAGTAGTAGTAGTAGTAGTAGTAGTAGTAGTAGTAGTAGTAGTAGTAGTAGTAGTAGTAGTAGTAGTAGTAGTAGTAGTAGTAGTAGTAGTAGTAGTAGTAGTAGTAGTAGTAGTAGTAGTAGTAGTAGTAGTAGTAGTAGTACTAGCAGTTGTAGAAGCAGTAGTAGTAGAAGCAGCAGCAGCAGCAGCAGCAGTAGTAGTAGTAGTAGTAGTAGTAGTAGTAGTAGTAGTAGTAGTAGTAGTAGTAGTAGTAGTAGTAGTAGTAGTAGTAGTAGTAGTAGTAGTAGTAGTAGTAGTAGTAGTAGTAGTAGTAGTAGTAGTAGTAGTAGTAGTAGTAGTAGTAGTAGTAGTAGTAGTAGTAGTAGTAGTGGTAGTAGTTTTCTTAATACCTCCATTGGCTAAACACAGATGTTTCACAAATCAATACGCTTTATCATTTCAATGGTAGATAAGCAAAAACCTGATTAAATAATGTAAATTAACTTTGCAAGAGGAAGTTGTAAAAAATACATGTATTTGCTAATATAAAACCTTTCATATAGATCTAGACGTAAACATTCATTCTTCACAAATTGAACTGTTTTTTAATATTTATAAGAAGTATTCTATTATGATTTATTATTATTATTATTATTATTATTATTATTATTATTATTATTATTATTATTATTATTATTATTATTATTATTATTATTATTATTATTATTATTATTATTATTATTATTATTATTATTATTATTATTATGATTATTATTATTATTATTATTTATCAGCGCAAGCAAAGCAATGAAAAATAGCAACAATAACAACAACAACAACAACAACAACAACAACAACAACAACAGCAACAACAACAACAAAAACAACATCAAAAATAACAACAACAACAACAACAACAACAATAAGAACAACAACAAAACTAACACAATATGTTCTACCAAAAAATGAAAGCTACCCAATCATCACAAAAATATACGGAATTCCGAAAGCGTAAATATTTCATACGTATTGACACAATCAAAAATTCAGATATTTCTATAATACTTGCCTTACACGGTTTTCACTGTTTCAAAAAGTGTCAAGATTTATCATCTTGAACTGTTTTTTGTTCCAGATAGTCTACAGATACCCTCTTGATAGGTCCTTAAATATGCGGATAGTAGAAATATTCCTCCATGGTATATAGTCAC
Organism: Elysia crispata; assembly: GCA_033675545.1. NCBI lineage: Eukaryota > Metazoa > Mollusca > Gastropoda > Plakobranchidae > Elysia > Elysia crispata. The sequence goes on from JAWDGP010003784.1 coordinate 61,605, forward strand.
AGAAACTAAATAGCACATTAAAAAACAGGAAATTATAATACGTTTTATCAACTACTGATTTAGCACCTTTCAAAGTCAGAGCGGCCGATTAAACAAAGAAAACTTATAATATTAAGTTAGATTTAAAAATTAATGGATGATATATCAATTTAACGACACCTACCTTTGCCAGTTTCGTGAATACAGAACCAAGACTTGTCGCAAACGATACCACCTATCGTAGTGTGCACAGCACACCTGTTCTCCCGTGTGCACAAAGATTACGACGAAATGGTTCAAAATATTAGAAACTTCTAGAACCAGTTACTTATCATGTGATATAAGAGTGTTCCTTATATGTAACAAGAATCAGGGAATACCCAAAAAAAAAAAAAAAAAAGTTTCCGAGAAAAATTTCAGAGCATTCGAAATATGTGTACAGGTACAAACAAACGATGTAGGCAATATTTTTGAATGATTCCTTTTTCTTGGGAGATCTTTCAATAAAAGGCCTACTTTTTAATTCTTGTTTAATCTGTATTTAACATTTATAAGTGAATATCCTTGTGCTAATTCTTGTTCTTGTTACGTGGTTTGTTTTATTTTTTAGATTTTGGAGTTGCACTCTACTTTTCTTTGGTTTCTCTTTTCTGTGCTTCGTAACTAGTACGTAGTAGTAGTAGTAGTAGTAGTAGTAGTAGTAGTAGTAGTAGTAGTAGTAGTAGTAGTAGTAGTAGTAGTAGTAGCAGTAGTAGTAGTAGCAGTAGTAGTAGTAGCAGTAATAGTAGTAATAGTAGTAATAGCAGTAGTAAAAGTAGCAATAGTAAAAGTAGCAATAGTAAAAGATGTGGTTGTTGTTATAATAGTAGTGGTGTTCTTGTTGTAGTAGTGGTAGTAGTAGTAGTAGTAGTAGTAGT
>JAWDGP010003784.1:67500-77500 GCA_033675545.1 Elysia crispata
AACCTACCAACCAACCAGCTCATCCTTTTTCTTGGCAGCATGATCCACTCTCTGAAGGCCACAGAATCCCGGGACTGCCTACTATCTCTGGATGTACATCTCTCTCTCTCTCTCTCTCTCTCTCTCTCTCTCTCTCTCTTCTCTCTCTAACCCACCAACCAACCAACTCATCGATTTCCTTGGCAGCATAACCCACACCCTGAACGCCACAGAATCCCGGGACTGCCTCCTATATCTGGATGTACACACATCTCTCTCTCTCTCTCTATCTCTCTCTCTCTCTTTCTATCTCTCTCCCCCTCTCTCTAACCCACCAACCAACAAACTCACCCTATTTCTTGGCAGCATGATCCACTCCCTGAACGCCACAGAATCCCGGGACTGTCTCCTATCTCTGGGTGTGACAAGCAGCAAGTTGAGCATCGCTCAGAGACACACCATCGGCTCCAACTACAAATACCACAGCCTCCTCAGGGTCCCCACCTTGGCTTTCCCGGAGGTAACCAAGTAACTAAGTGGCTAAAGCACTGGCTATTTGACTTATAGGTTAAGTGCAAAGGTAGGGTTGTTCAAGTTAGTGGAACTAAGTAATCATGGACGGCAGTTATAGTCCAGCCATTTATATCTCTATTTAATTCACCCCTTAATTTTTTTTAATCCTCTCAAATCAAAGTCAACATGTCTGTATTAACTTTGTCCTCAAATTCTTTTCCTCCGCCCCCCCTTTTTTTTCCCACGAAAAATCTGTTCTCTTTTTTTTACTACTACAATTACTACCTCTAACTAGATTCGGTTAAAAAACTTTTTTCAGCAGATCTGTTTAACCAAATTTTCTGAGACAATACTTCTTCAAGTAGTTCAAAAATTACTTTTTAAACATTTTGTCTCATCTTGACTTAAAATTATTCCCGAAAAAAAAAAAATTCCATTCCCAAACTTAACACTATCTTCACTATTTCTTCCTTTCTTCCTTTTTTCGGTCCCTCGCCCAAAACTCGTTCAGTTTCACGACCGAAACGGATCTACGTTCCTGATCGAAATGTCGGTATATAACGATAGCTTGGAGCTAGAGAGTTCGTTGTCGGTGCTGCTACCGCCCACCCGACCCCACCCCGCCCAGCTAGACACCAAGATTCTCATCTACAGGAACCACCAGGCCGCCCGTATGTCGATTTTCTCAGCATCATGCGCGGCAAAAATTGGCGCGAAAAATTTTCCCGCGCGCGGAAAGTTTTGTTGACTTTTTACGTCTTTTTTTTAATTTCTATTTTTTTTTTTGAGTATACGTTTTCAGTTTTGCTTACGGCTTTTTAAGTTGACCTTTTTATCTGTGAGAATATAAATTGTAAGACAGCGAATGGGAGGAAGGTGGGTTGGAGGGGGGGGGGGGTGGGGGGGGAGGGGTTCCAAGCAGTATTCTTATTCCTCGTTCGCTTAAGCATGAAATTAGAAAAGTCATGCTTTTGAAGAAATAAAAAGCATAATAGATTTATTTAGAAGAGATGTATGAAAGCATTTATATGAGCAGCAAGGAACATTGAAAAAAAAAGAAAACCAAAACAGACAGATCCTAGAGTATTTCTATTAATTGCAATGTAGCATTGGAGACTACCTAGCCAAGACTACCTTTTTTTTCCATTAATTTTTATTTAACTGTAACATTGGAAAGTACATATCCTAGACATTTTTCTATTTCTTTTTATTTCACTGTAACATTGTTAATCGCCATCATTTGTGTAAAACCACGACACTCCAGAAAATGCCTCAGAGATGCCCGACGACCAGATGATGCCCAGGGTGAACAGGTCGGATCAAGTAAAGATTGAAGTAGGGCGAGTAGTTTGAACCTCCCTCCCTCTACCTCTATTTATCTCTGTATCTTTATCTCTCTTGAACTCTTTCTCTCACCTTTCCTGTCTTTCTTTCTCTTTCTGACTCCGTCTATCGGCCTGTCTGTCTGTCTGTCTGTCTGTCTGTCTGTGTCTCTCTCTCTCTGCCTCATTCTCTCAATCTAAAAATTTGCAAGTATACGAGAATGGTTCAATGACAAATTGCTTTATGAAATATCCATTTCTAAATTTTATAAAACTGGTAGCTTTTCTAACAAGAAAATTAAACTAATCTCATAAACTTCCAATCTATTTAAAAGAAAAAGATTATACGCTCTTATTTATGAAATCCGGCAATCGCCACTCCTGATTCTTGGGGAAAACAGAGTGTAATGGTCGTCTGATAAAAATATCTCCTCCTCCTCCCTCCCTCACCACCACCCCCCCCCCCCCCCCTTTTCCCTCTCTCTTTCTCTCTTCAATCCCTTCCCTCCCCGCTTGTATGTACACACCAGGTCAGTCCGGGTAACAATCCGCAGACGTTCAGCTACAAACTTCTGCTCCACAACCTCCAGGATCTCGGGCCCTACTGCCCCTCCGAGCATCTGGCAGGCGAGGTGGGTGGGTTCTCACGCTACAGGCTCTACGCTGTGACTGATAGAGAACTGTGATAAAATCGTAAATTTGTTCTCTTCTTATCATCCATAAAATCGTAAATTTGTACTCTTCTTATCACAAATAAAATCGTAAGCTTGTGCTCTTCTTATCATGAAAACTTCGTAAATTTGTGCTCTTCTTATCATCAATAAAATCGTAAATTTGTGCTCTTCTTATCATCCATAAAATCGTAAATTTCTATTTTTCTTATCATCAATAAAACCGTAAATTTCTACTCTTCTTATCATCAACAAATCGTAAATTTGTACTCTACTTATCATCAATAAAATCGTTAATTAGCACTCTTCCTATCATAAGTAAAATCGTTAATGTGTACTCTACCTATCAGTATATCACCCATAGAAGCCAGTTCGGCTGTTGCTAAATGAACCCAGAATATATACTGGTATTGCTCAGAGAGCTTTGGGGAATCTTTCCTGCCCAAAGCAATGATCTCATCCGATGACGTTTGTTTTAGCAAACAACGACCCCTCAAATAAAGTTATATGAGGCGAAAAAAGTCCTTTAAGACAGTAGCGAGCTACTGGCTAAAAATATCCAGCTCTTTCAGCAGTGGGTTACTACAGTTCCTGTTTCTTTCCGGAACCAAAACTTATAGGTTAGGTTTAACGCTATAGTAACATGCCCAATGGCATCCCGTCATGCTCCCTGGTCGTTTCCAAACCAAATCTTTCCACTCTTATCTCATTTTCCCTTTCCCACTTTCCCCATGTTTTTCTTTTCATTTTTTATTTTCGCCATTTTCCATACCTAATTTCCCCCATTTTTTTTCCTTAAAATAAATTGCTGTCGTGTTCCTTCCCCAATTTTCCCATTTTTTTCTCTTAATTTTGTTTTTGTCATTTTCCTTCCCTACTTCCCCCCCCCCGCCCTTTTTTTTTTAAAATTTTTTTTTTCTTTCTTTCCCGACCACAGATCGACCTCTCGGCCTTGAACTCTCTGAACGCCCTTCACCCTTGCGAGGTCAGCCTGGACTCGGCAGAGCTCACTCTGGGCCCGTTCATGCTGCCCCACGGCGTTATCCGGATAACGGTTTTCATCGAGGATCAGAGTAATCAGATATACGAGTATCGGGTAAGCACGGTGCACCGTAAACTAGAGCAGTATTCGGTTAATAGGTATCGTGTAACTACCCGTTTAAGCCCGTTTCGGTTACAACGCTGTGGTTTCTAATGTTTGGTTTCTTCATTTAGCAGCTTTCAAAAAAAAAAAAAAAAGGAAAGAAAAAAGAAACATCATACGCGTATATCTACGATTTTACGGCTAACTAACCAGTTGAAACAGGCCTCCGTCGGGCAGAAATATAAACGTGTCCATTGTGGATCATGCTGCATGATTCATGTCGTGGCAATCCTGTAAAACAATCCATCAATCTAACAATCAATCATTAAACCGCCATTTAATTGATTACAATATCAATCAATCAATCCATCAATCAATTAATCAGGTGTCGTGCTCTTTACTTAAGCCGATCATGACTTTCCAGGCATCTCTATCCCTCGTCGCTTTCAGCGCTTCTGTCACTCGTCCTACTTTGAGCCACTTTGTTTGTCCATCCAACATCTTTTCACGCTGTTTTCCCCTTCCACGTTTTCCTTCAATCTTTTCAATCGCCACAAGATGTTCTAGATCTCGTTTCCCTCTTTTCATCACATGGTCACAAAAGGTTACAATGTAAAAAACGAAAAATAACATCTTCACCGGTTAATTCTTTTTTTTTTTTTTCTTATTTTTTTGTCATAAACAAAGGCGTACATGGAGGTTGAAAGCCACAGTGATTTGCCATTTCACGCGAATTTGTTGCCGTTTGCTCGAGACCTTGACTGGATCCCCGGAAAAACGATCAAAGTCGTGACAAAAGGATCGTTTTTCCCGTCCCTGAAGAAATATTACGGCCTCACCAAGGACTTGTCATCTCAAGTGCAACACAAGTAAGGCTCAACAAGGGTTTATCATCTTTTGGGGAATACTCTAAGCCTTAGTGAGGATTTATCATCTTCTGGGCAACACGCTTAAGGCTGAACAAGTGTTTATCATCTTTTGGGCAACACGCTTAAGGCTCAACAAGGGTTTATCATCTTCTGGGCAACACGCTTAAGGCTTACAAAGGGTTTATCATCTGTTGGGGAATACGCTAAGCGTTAGTGAGGATTTATAATCTGCTAGGCAACACGCTTAAGGCTCAACAAGTGTTTATCATCTTCTGGGCAACACGCTTAAGGCTCAACAAGGGTTTATCATCTTTGGGGCAACAAGCGTAAGGCTCAGTAAGAGTTTATCATCTTTCGGGCAACTCGCATAAGACTCTAAAATGTCTCTGTAGCTCTTTGGCTAGCACTTTGAAACTGATTTTTTCATTGTTTTTCTTTTCTTTTCATTTTTTTCTCTCCTTCGCAGAGTGAGAGTGTCTTGCCCCGGTTGGCGGTGGCAATGCAGGAATCAGATATTTTGCAAGTATTGGCAGGGCAATTATTCTTGAAATAAAGTGGAGACAAAGGAAAAAAAAAAAGGATATTTGTTTCACAAAATTACAGGGTTATTATTATTTTTTGTGTGTAATTCTTTTGATAATGACAATAACAATAAAATTGAAAAGGTGTCTAAAAGTCTATAACATTGCACAAATTTTCGCGGATAATATGTATACAAACTTTTGTTGTCGAAGATCTGCTCCAACATAACTGATTATAGCCTCTGTGAGTAACTGTTCCCTTACCCCCATTCTTCCCTTTTCTTTTTTTTCCTTCCTATGCTAACCCCCTTCCCCCCCTCTCCCACCCATTTTTCTCTCAAATTGCAGCTGCCGAGGACCTCGCTAACAACAGCAACCTGGTTCAGGACGGGTTTTACTATGACTACGAGTTGACCTGGACATACGGCGAGGGGAAGGAGAAACGAGAGGCGACTGCGTCGAAACGTTTCAAGGTTTCTCAAGGTCTTCTCGTGGATATCGAGTGAGAGAAAAGGGGGGGGGGGTTCATTCTTATGAACACTTATAACATTTTTGTGCAACGGAAAAAGAAACGCACACATTATTTTCATGCAAATTAAAAAACAAAACAAAACGTTTTTATGCAAAGAAAAAGCATTTTTTTTTCATTAAAAGAAAAACAAATTTCATGCAAAAGGAAAATATGACAATATTTTCAGGCAAAAAAAATTTACATTCATATGCAAAATAAAAAAAAAAAATAACATTCTTATAGAAAAGAGAAAAGTAATAATGAAACGTGAAAATTTTAAGTTTTAAGGTTCTTGTTCCTGTAAGAATAATTGTAATAGATTTTCAATATCCACCAATGTACTTCTTATTGGTCGAATGTTGGAAATTTGAAAAAAATTTAAAGTCATTTGCAAAAACAGAAGGAAGATACAGTCCTCAATTCCTTTTTACTTCAAGTAAGGTAAAAAGAAAAAAAAAAAGTCATACGTCCTCTTATGATTCTGTTTGATTCATGCAATTTTCATCCTTAAGAAACTTGGGAAAACGAATTAGAAAAAAAAAAAAAGAATTGGTTCCTTCATTTATAAATTAAAATTTAAATGAATGTGTGTGCATAAAATAAATAGCCCCGGAAATCAAAGACAAAAAAAAAATAAATTTTACAAAAGTTAAGAAAAGAGAGACAGGGGTAGGAAAAGACAGAGGTAGAGAGACACATGCTCAAAGATTGGAAAAGAAAGAGAGAGAGAGAGAGAGAGAGAGAGAGAGAGAGAGAGAGAGAGAGAGAGAGAGAGAGAGAGAGAGAGAGAGAGAGAGAGAGACAGACAGACAGACAGACAGACAGACAGACAGACAGACAGATAGATAGACAGACATACAGACAAACAGAGACCGAGAGAAAAAGAGAGAAAAAAAAAGAGAGAGAGAGAGAGAGAGAGAGAGAGAGAGAGAGAGAGAGAGAGAGAGAGAGAGAGAGAGAGAGAGAGAGAGAGAGAGAGAGAGAGAGAGAGAGAGAGAGAGAGAGAGAGAGAGAGAGAGAGAGAGAGAGAGAGAGAGAGAGAGAGAGAGAGAGAAACAGAGAGAGACAGAGGGAGAGAGCGACAGACAGACAAAAAAGAGACAGAGGGAGAAAGAGACGGAGGGAGAGAGATGAGACAGAGAATGAAATTCCTGTATTTGACATTTACTTCCACACGATCAAACCACCGCCCCCCCCCCCCCCCCTCTCCTCCTTCTACGGTTTCAGATGTATCCGGAACTGCCGAAAGTTGCTGGTACCCAGTCTACCCCTGGTGATGAGGGCCAAGTGTCACAACTGCCGATGGACGAGTTCAGACATGATCACCTTCTAGCAAGTTTCTTAACAACAAAAAATATTACACAGCGAATAATACAGCTGCTGCTGCTACTGCTGCATTTAATTCTAGTAATACTTATTATACTACACTACTACTGATGTTGCTGATTTTACTACTACTTCTACAACAACCACTACTCTACTGTCACTACTACTACTACTACTACTACTACTACTACTACTACTACTACTACTACTACTACTACTACTACTACTACTACTACTACTACTACTACTACTACTACTACTACTACTACTACTACTACTACTACTACTACTACTACTACTGCTGCTACTGCTACTGCTACTGCTACTGCTACTACTACTACTACTACTACTACTACTACTACTACTACTACTACTACTACTACTACTACTACTACTACTACTACTACTACTGTATATAATTGTGTAAAATTGACTTTAGAGATACTCCCTCTTTTCTGAAAAAAAAAAACAGTACTTGATAATTATTTCTCTTTTTTCCCCGTCACAGTTATCAAACTGTGGCCATAATTATTAGCGAAGCTGACCTGATTTATTTATTTCTTTAATTACTTTTTTCTGCATGTTTCCTGGGTACTGACTCATTTGTATTTTTTTAGCTGGCAGGTCTCTTCCAGTTACGGGACGAGGCCACAAGTCTCAAGATATCTTACTATGAGACAGGTTACTTCATACAGCCTTCAAAACGTTTATATCACTTTGACAGGTGATCAATTGTGTGTCCTGGGTCAAGGGTTTGAGGTTGGGAGGTGGGAGAAAAGGGAGGAAGGGGGAGGGAGGGAGAGAGTTAGAGGTTGGGAGGTGTGAGAAAAGGGATAAGGGGGGAGGGAGATAGAGGTTGGGAGGTGGGAGAAAGGGAGAAGGGGGAGGGAGAGAGTTAGAGGTTGGGAGGTGTGAGAAAAGGGATAAGGGGGGAGGGAGATAGAGGTTGGGAGGTGGGAGAAAGGGAGAAGGGGAGGGAGAGAGTTAGAGGTTGGGAGGTGTGTGTAATGGGGTAACGGGGGAGGGAGATAGAGGTTGGGAGGTGGGAGAAAGGGAGAAGGGGAGGGAGAGAGTTAGAGGTTGGGAGATGTGAGAAAAGGAGGAAGGGGGAGGGAGATGGAGAGAGTTAGAGGTTGGGAGGTGTGAAAAAGGGATAAGGGGGGAGGGAGGTAGAGGTTGGGAGGTGGGAGAAAGGGAGAAGGGGGAGGGAGAGAGTTAGAGGTTGGGAGGTGGGAGAAAGGGAGAAGGGGGAGTTAGATAGAAGTAGGGAGGTGGGAGAAAGGGAGAAGGGGGAGTTAGATAGAAGTAGGGAGGTGGGAGAAAGGGTAAGGGGAGGGAGAGAGTTAGAGGTTGGCAGATGTGAGAAAAGGAGGAAGGGGGAGCGAGATGGAGAGAGTTAGAGGTTGGGAGGTGTGAGAAAGAGATAAGGGGGGAGGGAGATAGAAGTTGGGAGGTGGGAGAAAGGGAGAAGGGGAGGGAGATAGAAGTTGGGAGGTGGGAGAAAGGGAGAAGGGGAGGGAGAGAGTTAGAGGTTGGGAGGTGGGAGAAAGGGAGAAGGGGAAGGAGAGAGTTAATGGTTGGGAGGTGTGAGAAAGAGATAAGGGGGGAGGGAGATAGAAGTTGGGAGGTGGGAGAAAGGGAGAAGGGGAGGGAGATAGAAGTTGGGAGGTGGGAGAAAGGGAGAAGGAGAGGGAGAGAGTTAGAGGTTTGGGAGGTGGGAGAAAGGGAGAAGGGGAGGGAGAGAGTTAGAGGTTGGGAGGTGGGAGAAAGAGATAAGGGGGGAGGGAGATAGAAGTTGGGAGGTGGGAGAAAGGGAGAAGGGGAGGGAGATAGAAGTTGGGAGGTGGGAGAAAGGGAGAAGGGGAGGGAGAGAGTTAGAGGTTGGGAGGTGGGAGAAAGGGAGAAGGAGAGGGAGAGAGTTAGAAGTTTGGAAGTGGGAGAAAGGGAGAAGGGGGAGGGAGAGAGTTAGAGGTTGGGAGGTAGGAGAAAGGGAGAAGGGGAGGGAGAGAGTTAGTGGTTGGGAGGTGTGGGAAAAGGAGGAAGAGGGAGGGGGAGAGAGTTAGAGGTTAGGCCATAGGAGGTGGGCGAAGGAAGACGAGAATTGAGAAATGAGGAAAGGGCTTGAGACACTGTATCACAATATTGTAAGCCAAACTTTAAACCAAAAGAATGAACTGATGACTTCATACAATAATTTGAAATAACAAGCTTTTTAAAAAAATGCACTGTGAGTAGTAAATATTTTTAATCATATATAACTGAGGATAGATAACCTGTTTTCGTTTCATTCCAGTATCACAACTCGGGAAAAGAGGTAAGTATTGCGTATCTATGTGCCCAACACACACACACACACACAACTACTACTTTACATGTCGAAAAAGAGCTGGGTAGAGAAAGTTCTGTACAAAATGTTTATGTTTTCTACTATTAAATATAAAATAATAGCAGATGCTTTCATCCACTCTGAAGTTAACTCTTCAACGTTCCGCTCTTTTTTATATTTTTACCAGTTATGGTGCCTTTCCCTCTCTTACCTTTGGAAAAAAGAAACTGTCTTTACTTTCTTTAATCAGAATAAAAAAAAAATTATGGTACAATTTTTTTTTTCGTTTCTTTGAATTTATGAAATGATTGGACGAAATCCTAAATAAACCTGGTTTTCCCAGTGCTATAAATAGATTTAACCGGTGAGGGGTCTAAAAAGAAACATGCACTGAACTTTTTAACAACCGGACTAAAAAAAGAAACACAACTCCTACTGAAGAAGCCAAAGTAAAAGGCGAAACGTTTATACGTTAATGTTATGGTTGTCTTTTTTCTTCTTTTAGACCCGTAGATATAAAGTTGTGTGCCTGTTTCCTTTTAGACTCTGTACTATACTTTTTACAGACACACATACGCGTCCATTTTGGATCATTTATATGTAATTACCAAGTTGTTCTCCAAGTGTGGAGTTTTTGTTTTTCTATTTGGATTTATTTTTAGACAGTAAGGCATTGCTTTGGCTCAATCATATTCATTCAGTCTGCACATACCGGAACTGAAATATCGACTTCTGCTCCCAGGGCATGCGCAGAAGAGGATGGCCTTGGCCAAAGTCTGGTACGGACGCCACAGAGGGTATTTGTTGCGCCTCAGAAACCAGATTACGACCAGAGCTGGACCTTACAACACTTTTAACTTCCGAATGGACATAAACCA